>RPOG01001426.1:0-151663 GCA_008086565.1 Thalassoma bifasciatum | reverse complement strand
ACAGAGGCAGGCAGAGGCACCGGCAGGGCTGCGGGGAGGAAGCTCATCCAGGTTTTGGCTCCGTGGGGGGGACAGAGAGGGGAGGAGGAGGAAAGGGGGTACTCGAAAGGAGGTTAGTCGCTCACAGGCTGTTGTTAATTGACACACAATTACACCCTCTTAAGTCTAGTCTGTGAGATCCACAGCGCGTAAAGGGGAAGTAAGACATATTCCTTCAAAAAAAAAAGAGCTGTTTAATCTGCGTGGAGCTGCGTCTCACTGTCTCCGGAGGTCTTCTAAACTGTGCATGTGCGTTAAATCCCCTAATTCCACACACAGAATAGTCCCACACAGAGGAGTGCGTCTCTCAAATCTCAAGGATTTCTCTCACATGCATCCCACAGGAAGCCGGAGCGCTGCTCTGGATCCGTGCGTATCGGCTGTTGCGGGAGTCCCGTCGCTGCTGCTGCTGCTGCTGCTCAGAGAGGGAGATCTGCAGGTAGAACTAGTCGGCCTCCCTTTCTTCTTCTCCCTGTCCTTCTTCTTAACCTCCTGCTGCTGCCTCTTTTTCCTCTCGTAGCTGTCTCCCAGGGGCGAGTAGTAGTAGAAGTAGTAATAGTAGTAGTACTTGGCGCTGAGGCAGCACGGCTCAGCTACTCCCATTGTCTGGTGGTGGTCAAGTTGGAGACGCACCCGCGGCCACTGCTGCTGCTGCTGCTGCTGCGCTCCGCATCCGCTCCCATCCGGGCACCGCGTCCGTTAGAAGAAGGAAAAAAAAAAAAAAAAAAGAAGAAAATATGTGTATCCCCTCCGGACAGGTGAGAGTGTTATAAGCACGTAGACAGCTGCGTATCGGACCAATGTGGACCCTCTTCCATGGCAAGAGAGCGGCAGCGACACTGGCCCCTGCCCCGGCGCACACACACACACTCACGTACACACACACGGAGGTACAGTATGAACGGATCAGCCAGCCCCGGCGCGTTCCGACACTGTATTTTCTTGCTGCAGTCATTTAGCAAACTCCAAAAAACGCACCTCACAGCAGACAGACACGCCCACAGAATGCTCTGATTGGTCAGAAGAGTCCTGGACCTGCTGCTGATTGGCCGGTGGACTTGTCACTAGCTGCATATCTGCTCTGCCCCTCATGCACAGATCCCCTTGAGGAAATCACTGTAATAAGAACTTATTGATGAGTTTACATGGAGCTTATGGGCTTTTTATTAAAGAAACAAATTATATTGGTGCTCAAAAGGGAGTCATTTTGCTCTTATAGAAATGGGAACAAAGCTTTTTTTTATTGTTATTGCTCTTTTTAAAACATGAAGGGGCTAGAAATTATGCATGTGCATCAAAAAGTGATGAAAATAAAAAAAAAAGTCAAGCAAAACTGCAGCTTTTTAAAGGAGTTTTACATGTAGAAGTTCAAACACAGTGATTAATTTAGTTCTAACAAAACATGCTGTGATAAGGTTCATGCATGTAAAAAAAAATAGCACAACTTGGTTTGAATTAAAACTTGAAAGTCCTTATATTTGAACCAATAGAGCAGAGTTAAATTAAATGGAGGTCAGTGGTGTCAGTACATAAAATCCTAAAATGATTTTTTAAAAAGTGGAAGTTTTTCTATGGTCCAGGAACTTTAAAACATTACCCACAACCCATTTTTTGGTTCTTGATTGTTTTGACCACAGGGTGAAAGACCCTGGTAAGTGATTTAAAACAGCACAGTGACTTAATGAGAAAATAAAAAATCAGGCGATACTGAAACACTACCAGACTCCTGATAACTTTGGACATCTGAAAAGTACCAACCCCCAGGTAAGGTCATTTTCAGGGGTGAATTTACTGTCCCAGATAAATTTGGACCCAAGTGTGGCTAAAATGCACGTAGGGAGAAATGCGAGTATGAATAAAACTTAATTTTAAAAACAGATAGTGCAGACATAGATTGGTTTTTCCTTTTCATTTATTTTTTAATCAGATTCAAACTGGCTGACCCAGAAGTTAAACAAAATACATGGAAAAGAGAGGGACAGGTGTACAAAAACCCAAGAAGAAGAAGAAAAAGGGTGGCAAACAAGACAGCTGTTGTATGGTGGGAACAGATGAAGCGCTTTTATTCAGCCTCCCACTAAAGTACTTGACAATTATCCTGATGCATGGCATTGTGGGAGATAAAGCATCAAATCAGTTATCGGCCAGTGCTCTTTTACTGGGGCAAAGACAGTAACTAATAATTTAGACTGACTTAATCCCTCAATTTAACTCAAACTGCAGCTCAACCTCACTGTGCATGTAAACATGTTAATGACTGATATTATGTTAATCCGACTTGAGGGGAGTCAACTAAACATGGCAAGTGCTTGTTGAATCATAAACTCAACATCATTTCTATCAAAACCACCACACTAAACAATCTATCCAAATATACTGTGATAACTATGATGTACACATGCAGTGGACATCATGCATAAGAATAGGAGCCAGTCAGGCAAAAAGAGTAACATCAGAGATGCATGGTTTAATTAGGTGAAAACATGTACAATGTTTTTGTCAGCTCACATTGCCCCAAATTATGATGCATCCAAGGATGTTAATGACCCTGTTTTTGGCTCTTCACTGATGTACAAGAACATTTGTTCTCTAATGATCCTGTTGTAGTTATTTTTACATCAGTTTTGAAATAAACCCCATCTTTCAAGTGCTACTCGTGATGCAGCAGAATGAGTCACCAAACTGTGAGTGCAGTTTTTTTCTGATCAGGTCATCCAGAGCTTTGTTTTGAATCAGTGATGTTTGTCCCTAATCTGAAATTGATTTCAATTACCCAGCTTCTCCCATTGTGCTTCAAGCCAACAGAACTCTATCTCTGAAAATGCTCATCATTTGCATGTTGATGGTTTGTAATTCCAAAGAGGATTACTCAAACTAATCCGATAATTTTACAACAGGATTTTACAATGCACTTATACAGGCTGGAGTGTTTAGATTAACGGGCGCCTCCATGCAATGCTTCTAAACTTGGACAATAACTGTGAAATATTGATATGGTACTCAGACAACTTCTTTGATGATTTTACTGTTCCAGTTCCCGCTCACACACACAAACACAGAATCTCTCTCACACACAGAAACACAGAATCACATACATACACTTGCACACACACACTCATCCTCCTCCTTGGGATCGTTTTGTCCAAAGTGTCCGCTGGAACGTGACTTTGATTCTAAGCCTGCAGGCTCCCAAGGAATCACAAGGCTGAGCGATACTGGGACTTAAGAGTATACGCACACACACACGCGCTCACAAGCACAGAGGGAGAGAGGATTCGGGCAGCTGAATATGAATATGATGTCTTCATTAGCTGCTCCTTGTTCTACCTAAGATTCTGAGCTCGGAGTAAATAATGGAAATTCTTCATGTCAGTCAAGTGCAGTTGAGACAAATTAAATGACAATGAGCCATTACGCTATATATCAAAAATTGTGCCTCGAGGTGCTGAACAATGTGGGCTACCTATGACCACCACTATCTTCAAACCTCTTATACAGATGGAGAAAAAATATAAGCTCTTTATTAAAAAATGGGGCAAAACGTGATCAGCATACAAGAAAGAGCTGCTGTAACTCGTGTTGCCACTTATATATTTCCATTTTCTATGAGTTAGTTTTAAGTAGCCACACTTTTTGTGCTGATATCTTTTTCAATAAGTACCCCCCAAAAGAACCAAACAAACCCAGCAGTCTCTCTTTGATCACAACTGTCCCAATAAGGATGAAACATAATACACAAAGGTTAGTTACAGGGTCCTGCAGTGATGGGAATGGGCCAAAGCATTAGGTCAGTTTAGGTTGGTGCAATATTTTGTGAGAAATGCAGTGTTAATGCTGGCAATGAGTTCCACCAACTATCGATCAAACCACAACACAAAGTTGAGATCAACTTGGAAAGGTTATTTGATGATACTTGGCTTTACTTGGCTTAACTAATGTTTCAGAGTCAATGAAATGCTATGTATCATATTAATTTAATCTCAGAAAGCCATTGCAGTATCATGCTGAACAGATTATTATTCATATTACCCATTGTGTTCTGAAATGAGAACTATAACTAATGAAAACCAAAGTTTGTTGGTCTTCAAATAAAAATGCTATGTATGAACTGCATGAGGCTTTCTTTGGGATGGGACTATTTTCTTCTTCTAATTCAGCAGGAAGGGAAAAGTGGAAGGAACAGGCGGCATAATGAATATTTAAAACATTACACAGCCATTATAGCTCTTTATGTAAATGCAGAGTAAAGTGCTGTGGTGGTTATTTATACTCGCAGCAGGCTGTAATTGGCTTTGGTCGTTGTTTGGAGTGGGCTGACTCACCCGGCTGACCCATCACTGCAAAAGGTGGTGCTAATGGAGGAGGGTGGGGAGGTATGGAGCAGCTGTGTGAGCGAAGGGTTACAGGTTCAAATCCTAGCAAAAAAATCCAACGTGAAATAAAAGTGCTTTGAAATTAGCTGTATTATATATGGGAAGTCTGAGAATACCTCCTATGGTTTGATCTGAAGTTTCTCAAATGCTGTTCAATGATCTGCCAAGAGCCTTCCAATGCTACGTTTCACCCTTGTTTTACCAAGAAATACAAACACAAACTCCGACAGGGACTGGAGCTGTGAGCAACCAAATGTGAAGCAGTTGGGTGTCAGCAAAGTTGTCACTTTAACAGTCTGTTTACCTTCCAGAAACTCACTTGGTGGTCTTTTGCTTATTTTGGGAAAGATAGAAAGAATGAGATTTCAGATATGAGGGGATTAAACGGGGTGAAATCCTTTGCAGGGTGGCTTAGACATGGGGTAAGGAGCTGAGACATCCAGAGGGAGCACAGCATACAGCTGCTCCCTCATTGCATTGAATACTGGAAAATGAGGTGGTTCAAGCATGTCATCTTAATGCTTCCAGGCATCAGTAAACATGTTTACCTCAGAGAACCAAGGTAAACCTTGAGCTGACTGGAATATAAAGCATCCCATCTGACCTAAGAACATTTTAAGAACCTTGAGGACAAGATGTTACACTTTATTTAGGAAAAGGAAGTTACTGCTGCCAACATGGATGAACAAGCCCAAAGCCAAAGGTGAGAAACTGATGGAATGATGTAGCGTACACTTCCAAAAAGTGTCCATTACAGTAGGCAGAGTCTGATTTTAATATTGTTTGTAGATTAAAAACAAATTTTTAACCCTCTGTTGCATGAATTAAGACAGTCAGAGTCAGGATTTTTCCCTTGAGTGTTTATATTTGTATTGAGGCATGAAAAAAAGTTTTCAATTTATTTTTTTTTCAAATGTTTGTAACCGAGCATTCAACATAAAACAGTGTGAACTAAATGTAAATATGACTTTTTCCCCCTTCTTTTTCCTTTGGTAATCTCACGAATAATCATTTTTTAATGTTTTGCAAAACTTTTGAACTCTTTCATCCATTTAAACACTGATTAATTTATAGTTTATAAGCTTTTTCACCCTCAAAACTTTTTTTCAGGCCCTAAGAATATTAAAATATCCTGACACAGGCTAATATAAATTTCCACCACATAAACCATTGAATTTAGAAGTAAATAACTTCTAAATAGGTGTCCACTGTAGTGACCACTATGCACCACAGGGTAATGTAACCATTAAAGGTACCACTGTTAATGAAAACTTTAATTCCCAAAGTTTTGCCCCTTTTTGTAGGCAATATCAGGAACTTATCCAATCATCATTTAGCCATCGAATTTACCCTTTTTCTTGTTTGCTACGACTGTTACACGCTGCTGGATGTGCTCAGGTTTTTTCCACTCTTCTGTGCGAAAGTGTTTTGCTGCAGAACTTTTGACAAAGTTCTCTCAATCAACTGGCTGGCCTCAATTCTTTAAATGGATTCTATTGTTTGTTGATTGTGTTGCTCAGGCTGTGGATGCAGGATGCCATCTGCCTGTGATTGTTCTTCATCTGATACTTTATCGATCTCTGTTGCTACGTTTTGTTCTAAGAGAGCAACTCTCCAAGAGCACACATCAATTACAGAGAGGTAAGGGGTAATGTTTTTGTGACTGTTGGTGTAAGAATGTGTGATGCTGCAGTTTGGGGTTGTTTGTATGTTATTGTTTTGGAAACACAAGGCTTAAGATGTAAGAAAAAGGGATTGCTTTATGATTGTTCTCATGTTGAAAACTTTGTTTAGGAACTTAAACCATTTAAGTAGAATACAGTGAAGTTTAGAATCTTGTTTCAAAGATGATCTGTTCAGCGTCCATTAAATTGACACCTTGAGCTGGGATTTGTAGTTTTTCCTGGATAAAGACACTTTCCAGGAGCACCAAACTCCCCACTGACTCTTGGCAAAGTGGACATTTGTTTTGGGAGCAAATCATTTCTTTTTAGCACTACTTTTCTTTGTTCAAGATATATATATATATATATATATATATATATATAAAATTTTAACTTTTATTTTATTATTATTATTATTTTTTTGCAGTTTTTTCTTTTCATTTTTTGCCAGTCCTGCTCCAGTGTCCAACATTACATCACAAAATAAATCCAAGGAATCATCCAGATCTCACTTCTCTCTTGGTTAACTCACTTCACACTGCTAAACTTTGAAAAAAAGAAAACATAGTCATCAAATGTTTTCCAAGGAAAATCAGACCTGACCATAGATACTGAGAAATAGCACTAAGAGATAAATAGAGTCCTTTCAGTAGCTCCAAATCTGTCCCAAGCAATATTTTCTGGAATCAAGCGATATAAACAAAAGGCAACACCATGCAGAAATAGCAACATCATGCAAGCAACATAATCACCGGGTTTTGTTAAGTAGATTGGTGTGGTATGTATCCCCTGGTTTTTGCATGGCATTAATACAGAGATTTAATTATATTTAGCACAGAGTGCATTTTTTGTCAGCTTTATGGCTGTTTAAAACTTGGTAAAAACTTGGTTTGAGACCAAGCTGGCACCACAGACCTGAGTCCTGCAGAAATCCAACAGGAAACAGACTAAATATAGCTTAGACCCAGGCTGACACTCTGGGACAGGCTTGCTGTTAAAGTAGTAGAAACAAAAGCATGTGGAGTCTGTTAATACAAAAAAAAAGAGTGCTGACAGTTTACAGCTGACTGGTACGATCGACTCAGAGTCCAGGAGTTGTTATGGTCCACTAAGAACAGCAGTGCCTGAAGAGTCTGTCAGCAGCAGCACAAGAGACCGTCTGTACTGTATGTGTTCTTGATCCACACACTGGGTTTTTATTTCTGTTTGTTTCCTGCTCAGTGGCGTGGCTTATCATGCACTGAAGCTGTTGTTCATGAGTTAACTCAGCTCAGTTATCTGCTGAGGGCGAAGACACACGTGGAGTTAAGACGATGTTCGGAAGCAGGCCCGAAGGACGGATCAATAGCTCCAGTCTTCTAATCAAAGCAGCGTCTTAGCAACATTTGTCTATTCCTAAAGGTCATCGTGTCCACTCTCAGTCTTCATAGGAAGACTCGAGGAGAGGCCTGAACATGAGCATTTTTCATATCAGAGCAGATAATCGATGTCTGCTACAGGAAGTTCTGCTGTAAGAGTTGGTGTTACAGGAAGAGTGGGACATATCTGGAATGGATCAGACATGCCGAGACGTAGCTACAACATGAGGAGAAAGTAAACAGGAACGTACTGCTCACCGATCCAGGAAGAAATATCAGGAAATGAAACTGACGCAACCAAGGAGTGATCTCTGGTGTTGAGGATTTGTCTTATCAAATAAGATCCTTATAAAAAAAAAGAAAAACAAACATACACCAGCTGGGATAAGAGAGTAACAAAGCATCAATCTTGCTGCCTTTTGTATGTTTCTGTAATGTACGTGTTCTTATGTTTCATAATTCTTTATGAAACTCCCTGCTTTAATGAAGAGTAACATCTTCAAACAAAATGACAACAGGTTTTGATTGTTCCAGTTTGTTTTGTTTGGTACCCACCAGCCTTTCGTGACAGCTTTTTAAGATTTAGTGTGATAAACATGCAAAAAGAAAAGCGCTGCAGCTGTGTCCATTCTGACCAATGGGGACGTTCTCGATGCTAATGGCTGCTTTTGTTATTTATGAAAGAGGACGTGCCATGCAAAATATTGCCTGCATCTCCATGTAAAAAAAGCTTTGATGGCGCGTTCTTTTTATTTGTATGTATGAGTTATTTATATTGGGCCAATTAGTAGGGTCACATCGGCAAACTGTGACATTAAGAGAGGAAACCGCCGAAAAGACAGAGACAAAAAAAGCACAGCTAAGAGAGTAAGGACAGACAGGGTGAAAGACAACTAGTCTCGTCTCTTCTGGAGAGTGTCTGTGACCGTACCTGCTTATCTTTGAGAGGAACCTTCTGGAAACTGTGATCTTAAAACACTAGCAGCTTGACAAAACAGTGTTTTCTTGTCAGACAGAAGTCAAGCACGACCCGCTCACTGCTCCTCATTAGACACCGCTGTTGTTTTTCCTCGGCTGTTGTTTTTAAGACCCTCTCCCCATTGGCACAGACAGTCTGAGCTGTTATTCAGAGACAGTCTGTTAAAGTTCTCTTTTCATAATGAGTGTCGGCCTTAACGTTGTGCTGTTTTTGTAAAGCTTCAAGCTTTTATCATCTTTATATATAAATGTGAATGTTTAAGTTGGAGATGCAGACCAAAGGAAAAAAAAAAACTTTATCCATTCAGTTTCAACAGTTACTTGGAGTCTATTAGTAGAAGTAACTTCAGTTGAAACAGATAATAAAATCTTATAGCAAGTGCAAAATCTTGATTATATTTACGTAAAGGAATTGGTTTCTTTTTAAATATATTGTTCACAGGTAAACATAAAATCCAAGTTCAAGAGAATCACCTCTGACATACACTAGGATATGTGGCGCCAAGTAGCTTCCTAACTCAGTTCTCAGGGTAATTTAGGCTTTTGGTTTTATGAATAGTACAGTAACTGGTCTAATGACTAACATAAAGCAGCTGTGTCTGCGGTCCAGTTCCGTTCCGTCATGGCACCAGATCAAACAAGTTTCCATTCAGGTCAATGTGTAATCTCACACTAGATCCTTTCAATTGAAGTATGGCTGCGTGCTTAGTCTGGCAGGTTGCAAGTGATGCGCAGCAATCCTAGTTTTGCAAGATGCTGGAGCTGTGACGTGTCAATTCAGCATAAGAAAGATCAGGGGGGACAGGTAGTGGTGCCCCTAAACCATTGAAAAAGAGCCTTTGACTTCCAAATAAAAAAAAACTGTCAAAAACAAAACAGACCAGGAGTCAAAAGGTTTAAGGTTTTACAGCTGAAGAAAGAGAGGCTTATCAATGGAGAGGGAAGTGGGGGAACTCCTTGGTCGCAGTGACACACAAAGGAGCGGAGCCGGATCAAACACACATCTAATATATTTTAAGCATAATCCTCCCTAGAGTCAAGCAGAAATTTCCTCCACAAACTTGATTCATTACGGTATTTAAACATAAGCATCAGCTCTAAGATGGTACTGAGAGCTAAATGACAAATAACATACAACATCAAGGAAACAGGATGGCCAAGAGACCAAGTCCAACAACTAGAGCACATCCAAAAAAATTGCTTTAGTAAACAACTGGGAACCATTCTTCTGCCAGAAATTGTTGAAAATGTACTCACAGAATTACCTCTCAGGTTGTGAACAGACTGCGGTGTGTGAAGCGTGATGCCTGCAGGTACAGAAAGAGCAAACGCAGCACTGAAGGCGGCAGATATCACAGGTATGCTTCAGACTTTCCTGCAGAGGTGCAGACTTGCATCATGACCAGTGTACCTGCACAACCTCCCACTGGATCACCGAACCTCTGCTCACTGCTGTTACAGTTGTATCTGCAAGTTTCCTCAGCTCTTTTCCTGATTTACTTCACTGAAGAGAGAGGGAATCCCATTCTGTAACATTTTATGACGCAAATAACCTGCAACATGTTCACGACTAAAGACAAAGTAACCTCACTTATGACCTTTACAGGTGAGATATTACCTGTTTGAAGGGTGGAGGACTTTGGTTTGATCTCTGCTCATGACCAGGTCAATAAACCTCTTCTCTGAGTCTGAACTTACAGAGTGAGCAGATCAAAGTGTTGTGCTTCAATTAGCTTCAACAAAAAGCTGCTAGCTGTTAGCTTGGCTCTGAAGCATGCTCTGAGTCTGAGGAGGTGAAGCTGCTGACTGGCCTGAACTTCCGCTCTCCTTGATGCTCGTCTGGCATCATCACATTGTAAATGTCCTCGTATAATCCTCCGACACACACACGCATATGCACACACACACATCATCCAACCTCAACCTTGAGTTATGGCATAGCCGCTACTGGCAATCACATTAAGAGGCACATTTCTTCATATTCACACAGGGGACCACATTGAGCAATCTGCTTAATTTAGCCAGACTGATGAATTGTAAAGCTGCACTCTCTCTCCTCACTCTCTGTCTGCCTCTCTCGACCCCCTTCTCTCTCTCTTTCACCATCAACAAACTTCTCCTTCCCCGTCTTTCGCCTCCATCCCTCGGCCCCTGCTCGTCTGCTTCTCTCCCGCATGCTGTCCTTGAGCCGGACGACTGGCTCTCTCTCCATGGTTGGTTTGAAATGTCAGACGGCCAGAAATACCTGCAGATACCTGAATTCTGTGACCTGCTCTTCACTGGCTGTGCAGGAGTTTCTTCAAGTGTGGAGATTGAAATGTAGTGATGGCTTGTAGCAGTATTAAGCTGCTTATCTACGAGAATAGGTGAACTTACAAGGACTTTTTAATGTCTCAAAAAGATCAATTAATTAAGTAAAAATTACATTCATATGTAAAGTTATATAGCTTGTAAACACGCAAATCTGCATAAACGAATTTGTATTAAGCGACATGTTCCTCATCTCATTCTGGCTCCTCACAAACATTATGTGCATGTAAAAAGAAGACCAAAATGAACTCCCTCCATTTTTGATAAAACACTGAGTCAACATACTGTGCATTACAAACACAGCATGACTTCATATCATCTCTTTGATAAGTTCAGTTCATTCTCTCATATCAACTTCCTGTCAGATTTAAAGACCTCAAGTAGAAGCGGACATGAAATATAATATAGAAGTCTTCTGAAGTGTTCAGAAATTCAAGATCTGTGAATGAAGTATTTCATGCTAATGGATGGATGGATGGATGGATGGATGGATGGATGGACATATAGACATAAATGGACAAAATTACATCATAAAAACAGAAAATATTTGTTGTGGTGTAGTTTCTTTATAACTATCTCCAGCACTGTTTCCATCAGGTCCCTTCTGCTCACTGAAGAGTTTATATCATTGAGATGCTGAGAACGTCCTCTCCTAAGGTACAACAAGAACAGATGCTCCATCCACAGCAGCACAGTTGGTCAAAAACAAAACGTCCTCTGGAGGGGAAAGAAAACATCGTCTCTGTGGAGGACAGAACAGTGTGGACCTGTTGTTTAAGACGGTACAGTCTGCACTAAGACTACTCGTGGGGAACATTTTAAAATGCCAGGTTTAGGTGTAGCTGGCTGTTTATTCAAAGACTCCGCAGTATCACTGTACAAATTATCCCATGAACATAATGAACACATTTTATAATAGCTCTGCAAGCTTTGACAAACCTCCACACATCATCTCTCAATTGACCCTTTTTTTTTTTTTTATTTGCATGGCACTGATGTTTATGTTTAGGGTTGAAATGGCTACCTTTCTTCTTGTACTGCTGTCAGTGACCTTCAGAAAACATCATGTGAAGATATTAAACATTTTGGTTTGTTACAAGCAGGCATGCATGCAAACATGACGTAATACTTATATATTAAATTAATTTTCTGGGGATTTTCAAGAGTTTTCCCTAGTTGAGTCTAACTGTCATGAATGGAAGCATAAATAATTGTTGTAAGTAAACATAGATGCAAATATGCCAGATACATTTATAAATGAAAATAATACATTTTTTTAACTGTAATTGTGTCTTTTTTTGTTTGACTCTCAAAAGAGAACACACTTCATAAAAAAAGATTGATGGCCAAACTTCTGGTGCTCATTCATGAAGCCAACAGAAAAAAAAATTAGCATCATTGGTGAGTTCTTGGGTTAAAAAAGAACACACTTTCTTGGATGTAGACTAATACCAGAGGATGACACTTTAATGAATCCAAGCCCAGGCCTCTGAGGTCTGTGCTCATTAAGATTACAGAAATGATTTGATTCAAAGACCACGTTTGCTTGGACTGAATCACAATAACCCTGCATCTGAAAATTACATTAAGCATTCATAGTCATAGCGACATAATAACATGTGTATGGCTGTTTGTGAATGGATTTTGAGCTGCAGCCGTGCATATATTGCTTGGTTGTGAAATCCCTTGAGTGGCTTTATTGTTAAGAACATCAGCCTTGGGCATATGTGTGCAAAGTGTGTACATGCAGTTATTATAATCGTGAATATTGTCTTTGAATCCATTTAAGACTAAAACACAAAAATGGGACCTTGATTGCTAGCAGGTATTTCTCTTGTTGCATATATCCTCTGAAAACACTTCGACTTCAACAAGTTAAGTGTTAACATTTGTGTTTAATTCCATTCATTTTTAAAGATAATGTTTCTCAAGGTGGAAAATATGTTTAACTTTTTGTAATGGCTTCAGTTTTTAGATACTAGTCTAGTTTTCCTTTGAACGTTCCAGTGTTTGAGACAAATCTGGGCAGTGTTTAAATGGTTTAAGCAGATCCAACTGGAGATAAATATCACAGAGCTTCTTGTTCAAAACAAGCACTTGTCGCACTCAGATATTTCATCAACAGTAAATAAAGTAAGTTCAGGTCGGGGAAATTCAAATAAAGGATTTTTGACCTTTACTTTGGTGTGTTGCAACCTTTAAGCACCACTGACCCGATTTAAGTGCGTTTCCCTCCAGGAGAAAACAACCTCTATGATCTTCACCCTCACTTTAGCTTAAAGGAAGAAAGGCATCACTACAGCAGCACAAAGCTCAGCAGGAAACCATCCGTTCATTGCATCAGTCAAAATCTCCATTGAGATTAATACCAACGGGGTCGTGCCATTTTATTCCTGAGGAGAAAAATGCAGTTGTCAGTCGACCTAATTGCGCTCTCATGGTGCATGAGGGCCCGCTGAGTTATTGAGAGCTCTACCAGCAAAATCATGATCGACGAGCAGCAGGAGGGCCTGACATCGCACTTCACACGCTGGCTGCTCCATCAGGACGGAGGGAGGGGGGGCGGAGAGGAACTGAGAGATGGAAGGATAGTGCCACATCAGAGAGACTGAATCCATACGAGTGTGTAAATGCAAATGAGGCTAGATAATTTCATTGTTTCTGATGCAATTTGCTTTGTTAGATTGCCCTGTTGTGTTGATATGTCCCAGAGTTATTACACCTCAATGATCAGATCAGCAAGTGCTTTCTGGCTTCTTCCCCTGCAGTGAAAAATGATGATGGGAATATCAACCTCATCTCCTACGAATCATGTTCAAATGTTCACTTTTTTTTTCCAGCTTGAAGAGCACTGCAGGGCTGGCAGTGTTGTCTGGGATATCAGACTGAGAGATCAATGCATTGTATTCTGAAAATGAGCTTTCCCCTGCTATTTCTATTCTCAGAAACAAAGTTATGGCCAATTTTATGAGACTGCAGTAATAAGTCAGTTTGTGCATTTGCATATGAAGAGATTGTGAATGTTTGGTGTTTCTGCGAATGCATATGAAAAAGTAAAGTTTGAAATTCCTGGAAGTTTGTCTTTAGGAATAAAAACGCAGACATGACTTCAAAGCCACATCATTAAATATCAGAGAATAACCAACTAAACAGCTCATTCTCCTGTCGACCATCTCCCAACCCCATATAAACAGTATCAGTCCAGTTAAACTGACATCTGCCCGGCTCACTGGCATATGTGACAATCACAGACTTCATCAGTGTGTAAAATGTGGGGTTTCCTACAGATTTTCTCTCCCTAAATACCTACCACACAATACCAGATCACCATGCTCATAGCCCTGGACATTTAACACGCCAACTCTTTCGTACATCAGATTCTGTATTCTGTGGTTTGAAAGCTGCTGTGGATTTAGTCTCCTGTAAACCTCAGGATATTTGCAGCCTGTAGAGACAGCTCAGAGGGCTTTCAGCTTTACTGAGTCTTGGTGAAATGTTTTACACAGATCCTGTCAAACAGTTTTCTGTACACTCTACAACCTGTATGTGTTTACAAGGTTCAAGACTCAAACTTGAACTAGTTGAATAATTTATCAGCACACGATTCAAACCTGAGACCCCACAGGAAAACCTTCTGCTCTGCCGAGTGAGCTGAAACACCCGAGCGTCTGCGGCCTGAACACACAGGTGTATGTTCACCTCCGTGTCCTGCAGCGCTGCACGTTCAGTAGAGTGGTTTCGCTTTTCAGCACTGACAGTGAGACGTATGGCCATCCCACTCACCTCAAAGAGCTTGACAGCGTGTGTGTGATGTCAAGCGGAGAGGGGGATCCAAGTGTACAAGCATATCAGATTTTGTGTGTTTACCTGTAAGCTGGTGTGAAGGTAAGGAGCTGAATGGGTGTGAAATGCAAGGCTTCCAAAATGAGAATAAAACTTGCACCCAGTGGGGAAAAAACAAGAGTAAGAATCTCTGGACAAGCCTGCGGCTCAGTGATCCCACAGGTCCGGGAAAATAGGTTTCTGTCTCCATTTGAAAAAGAAGTGCTATTTGCCTCGTAAGTCTTTGAAAGCAGAGAACCCTTCAATTTGGATGACATACTACAGCATAAAACATTGTTTTATAGTGGTCCTAGAATAACAGACCAGATGGCATCGACGTAGCTTTCATGGTGTCCACTTGCTCAATGCAGCTGATTCATCTCGCTGTTTTTACCTTTTCCTAGTCAGTGTCAAAAGTGAACTCTTTTTCATTTGATTTTCTTTACCATCCTCATCTTAGTGCTGTGGTAGACAAGGACCCCCAACGGCCACCAACGGACACCAACGGACACCAACACCATATACGCTCTCTTGTGCTGATTCCATGTGTCTCATTTCAGAAGCGAGTTAGTATAACCTAGTCTTCAAATGACATATACATTAAGTTTTTATTTTGCTAGTTAATGGAGTAATGCTAGCCTGACTATTTACTCTGGGGGGTGGGGGATCAACAAGGAAACTGTTATGAGTGCAAGGGAACATGTCTCTCTCTCTTTCTCCCCTTTTTAGTTTTTTGAATAATCCATTAAGAATGTAAAAAAACTACTTGTGGTCGTGGCGGAAGCTAAAGAGCATTGGCAGACTACTAGTCCCTGGACCACAATTAGAGACTATTTGGTGTAAACTCCCATTTCTGCAAAGCCTAGATATTTATTTTTAAGACGTAATACTCAACTTTAATACCCCTGTCATAGCTTTACATGTTTTACAAAAAATCCCAATATCTCTCACACTGATGTTGTATAAAACCTTTATTTCAGCCTCTGTTTGTAAGTCTTCATTTCAGCTACCACCTCTTTAAGACACCCTGCTCCACAAACCCCTTTCGCTGTTTTATAGCTGCCCTTAAGAGGCCTGTAAGAGATGGGACTATGGAAAGACCTTGGTGTTTGAGGCCCATCCTTCAAAGCATCCAGAGAGAAGGACTCTTATTGTTATGACCTCATCATTTCAGCAAGTCTCATGAATATCTCGCTAAGATCTCTTCAAGGGTATCACACTATTTCTTTATTTATATCTGTGTTTAAAATATGGGAGTGCATGATAACCTCTTCTTTAAGGATCAAATCTGAAATATTTTTGCATAACAGTGAGTTATAAAAATGGAGGACTCCTTCATAAGTAGTTTACATTGCTGTGTTTGGTCAGACCGGACAGATAAGCAGCACAGCATCTCAGTGAAGCTCGAAGAGGAGTCAGGTCACGCAGACATATGCTCAAGTGCAAATATGAAAGTTTAAGGAAGCAAGCAGAGAGGTGTGTTGTAATCCCACCAGGGAGATGACAGATAGCCCTCCTCTCTAACACACTCTCTCACACACACACACCCCTCTGCTCACCTGTACACACACACACACACACACAAACATATATCCCACATAACACAGCTCAGCTCTGAGATACTTTGGCCTCCACTTACAGTAAAGGCACTAAAAGCACGCACTTACTCAAAGATACACCCACACAAACAGATGCACTGAGTTATTCATGCATACACAAGTGCACATAACGCTGATGCACATGCATAAACACACAAAGACACATTTTCACACAAACATAGATCATGCTGAGTGGAGCGTCCCGAGTCTGAACACAGGATGACCTCTAATTTAGAATCTGGCTCACCATGTTAGGTAGCATGAATTAAACATGAGCAAACTCTGCATGTATTATTGCCAAGAGGAGGATGCAATTACATATCCCCCAGGTACTCAAGTGCAAGATAGTGCAGAAGAAGTGGAAGGGAAAAAAAAAAAAGAGAGAACACGTGGCAGAGATTTGGTGGATTCCTGGGGAGCAGATGGCACCTCTGTGTTGTAAATGTGTGGCTGTTTCTCTGCTTACATAACCTAAGAGTGCAGGGCGAAGTTATTACTCCACCTGATAAGACGGTAATTAAAGATTTAAAGCTTTTGTGCTTTGTCCTTCAAGAGTTTGCTTTCTGTTTCTGGTCCAGTTGTAGTTGTAATCAGAGTTTACACTTTTCCAATGCTTAGTTTTGGTGTAGCTTCATCGGTTTAAGTCACTTTTTTAAAAAACTTTTTTCCTCCTGACCTCCACTGTACCACTATGATGCCAGACAGGGACAGCTAAACCTGATAAAGGGACATTGATAAACACCCATTATATTCAGAAACGCTGTACAGTCAAAAGCAAATTTGAACGTCCAAAGTAAATGCAAGGAAGAACCTATTTAGTTATCATATATTTCAAGGATTCAAGACAAATTCATCAACATTCATCATTTTGTTGGAAACTGAGTGTCCTCAGGGTTCAGCAATGATACTTCTGGCTAATGAACACTAACGTATTTATATGTCACTAACGAATTATGGATGGTTTTCTGTATCTAAGAGAAAAAAAAGCGGAAGCATCACTGAAAGTATTTCATTCTGTGGATGGAAAATAATGACAAATGACAGACCAATGTGAACCGACCTTTGACCTTGTCAGTCACAGTAACTGCCTGTGCACACTTACTTCCTGCCCCAGGGTTGCATGCAAACCTGCTCATGATTGCAAACACGACAAGGGTCAGCGTTCCTTATGGGCACACTGTTTGAATGTACAGAAAACAGCATATATAGTGTGACTCACAGGATATAAAAAAGAGCACACTGCTCTGTTGGGATGATGGAATCAAATAAGATGTTCATGACAAAGACCGATGGGTTTATTTTACCTCATCAGGCCTGTGGATATTTGTCTACAAATGATGTGCTTCCCCTAATCTGCATGTGTTCCTTTCAGCAGACAGGCCAGGTTTTCTACCTTTAGGCTCGTCTGAAATAGCACAGCGAGGAACTACATCAGATCCAGTGGACTTGAAAGCCTGAGTTCAACCTCTGCTGTTCAGAGTGTCCCAGCACTTCAGTGATGGACAAATGTAACACAGCGTCTTTCCTGCTCATGCATGCTGACCATCAAAACGCACAGTGTTAGAAAGGGAAGATACATGACTGATGAATCATGGGGGAAAGAAAAACCTTGTGATAAAGGTGAATATGTTTTGCCTTGAAAGTAGAATGATGCTGCCTCTGATGCAGGGGTGATGTTTGGCTGAGCAGTTGATGCCACCTGTTGATTAACCCCCGTGGATTTATACTTTTCCTTAAATAAACTGAATGTGAGCACATCATCTCAAAGAACAGCGACACCTGACATTGGTCAAACTTACAGTTGTGCCCAAAAGTTTCCAACCCCCAGTTGACTTTCTGATTTTTTGGCCTTTTCTCAGAAAATATGAATGATAACACAAAATCCTATCTATCACTCACGGTTAGTGGTTGGGTGAAGACATTTATTGAAAAAAAAAATAGTTTACTCTTTTTAAATCATAATGACGACAGAAACTTCAAAAATGACCCTGTTAAGAAGTTTACACAACTCTGGTGTTTTTGTCCTGATAAATGCACAAAAGTGAACACAAATGTGTTTGAATGTCTACTAAAGGTAACCATCCTCACCTGTGATCTATTTGCTTGTAACCAGTGTGTGTGTATAAAAAAATGAACAGGGTCATTTTTGAAGTTTCTGTTGTCATTATGATTTCAAAAGAGTTTTTTTTTTTCAATAAATGTCTTCACCCAACCTCTAACCATGAGTGACAGAAAAGTTTTTGTGTTACCATTAACATTTTGTGAGACAAGGCCAAAAAACTCAGAAAATCCTGCCGGGGGGTGTAAACTTTCAGGCACAACTGTAAGTGCATTCGACAGTTTCTCTCAAGCAGGCTTGTTGTTGCAGAAGCAAGTTGTCATGTAAGGATTAATGTTAAATCTTCATTAGTTATTTGATATCAAAAAGTGAAACTTACACATGGTGTCCCCCAAGGCTCAGTTTTCAGTCTCTTCTTGTTCATCTTCGACATGCTCTGCCACATTTTACACCTGTGTGGGCTTGCACTGATGACCCAGCTCTACATTTCCACTAAAACCATCACTTCTGCCATTCTGTCCTCCACCATAAAAACGCCTCACTCAAACAACACCTTATGACCAGCAACTCTGTTTTACTGACACAACAATATGCAAAAGTTTTGTCCATAATACATAAAGCTCAAATCTTGTGCCAGTGTGGTTGACTGTTCCAAAGTTGAGGAGGAAGAGGAGCAATATGCAATGAGCTTTCCTAGATTTTGGGAAACAGCAGAGTTACTGCAAAGAAAACTTCATTTGATTCACTGATTTTCACATGAATTTACATTGAAGAAAGACACCAATGTGCCACAGGAGTGCATGTGCAGGTGGAGGACCCAAAAGTAAAGTTTCGGCTCAACTTTATGCAAATTTTCAGGTCTGCCAGACCAGGTGGTGACACATGGGCGAGCAGGTGTCTGTTTGATTGACATCTACTTAGAAAACAATCCTGTCCAACATCTGCCTGTCTCACAGAGAGAGAGAAAAAAACATAATGGAGGAGGAGAATTGATCCCTGCTGTCTCTAGTTTTTCTCATTATCTGTGATGCGTCTTTTCTTGGGAAAGAAGAGCGTCAGAATAAAAGAAAGCAACACAGCGTCAGACAGTGAGTACTACTCTTTAGAGCAGTGAACACAGGTTTAGGAAGGGCAAGAATCCCTGAATATTATTTCGTTTCAAATTAAAAACATGACTTAAATTTGTCAGAAATCTTTCCTTTAAATATGAGGTTTGTATAATTTGAAACCCATCGAATTCATTAACATTTTACAGAGTTTGATTAAAAAAAAGAGAGAAAACTTTGCAAATCTTCACCCAACTCAGCAAAAGAGCAGCACCTGTTCCTGTCTGTAAGCACTTTTCTTCAGTTAGCTCTCTGAAACGTTAAAATGGACTACAAACCGGAACAAAGTATCCAAAGTTTGCCCTCTAAAAGGGTTCATTTCTGGTGCTGACAGTTTCAGACGGTTGTTCAAAGAGACTGAATGCACTGCAGAAAAAAAAAAAAAAAAAAAAAACCTTTTATGGCTTTGTGTGATAAATTCCTCTTCTCCTCAACACCCAGCAGTCATACTGACCTGTTTCAAGTATGAAAACTGGTTATTTTTTTCAACAAACTCTCGAGTTGTAAGTCTACTCATGATTTATAAATTTATTGTTTTGTCTTGCTATTAAATGCTTTTCATATTCTTAAAGTTAGCTTGGCTCATATTGCAAAATGAGTTTTGAGCTGCAGGCTACACTCGCTCAACCTTTGGTTTCTATTAATAATAAAGATCACAAAATATGCAAAAACTAGGGCCTATGAAAAAAGCTAAATTTACTCACCGATCGTGTATGCAAGAGCAAAACTTCCACATTACTGGACATAATCTCACATTATTGCAGATCATTTGTCCAATTATGATTATTGGATTTAAGCATCTGAAGTCGTAGTGGATTTTAGAAAGTCAAAAGCTTGGCTGAGGATGTTATTGATCCTGGGTTCATCTTCAATGAGCTGACAACTGCTGATGTTGGACAAACTACAACCTCTGAGATACATCGATCAGAATATTCACAGCTGCTGACCTCGGGTCAAACACAGGTGTATGAGGGAGGTATTATGTAATTATCTCTTTCTTCTTATAGAAATCCTCGTCAGACTTTCAGGGTTTTTTTTCTATTTTTCTTTTTGGTTTAATTTTGTGTTGACCCATAAACAAACCCTTATCCTCATTATTTTTCCAAAAAAGGGCTTAATTGAAAGATTGCATAATTTGATGTAAACATTTTGACCACAGCTCAATGGTCACTAACATGGGCTCCCAAACTCTGAAGGCAAGTTTGGGAACCACTAGCCTAGATTTAGAACAATTTTTGATTTCTGACAACCTGTTGACAAGTAATAGATTATCATTGAGACACAGATCCACAGATATATAGATCTTCAGGGGATATGAGTCTCGTCAAAAATGTTGCATTGGACATGAACACTTCTTTACTGCAAATGTCGACTAGGCCTGATAGCATCATAAAGACTCTTAATTTCTTAATACAACACCTTGCATTGTGATAGTAAAGCGTAAATTTGCCTTTTTTTAATCAAGGTAAGATGAAGAGGCTTGGTGGTTAAAACGCACACACCAGGCTTTGTTGCTGTTGTCACTAGTTGAACTCCCAGTCACAGGCCTCTGAAGCATGTAGCCCTTCACTTCATGTCCCAGATATAAGAAATTATGTCTTTCTCTCAGAGTCCCTCCTTTTAACTTTTCCACGTTGACATGTTGCAACTGCAGCTTGAAATGTAATGTCACTGGGTTTTTAATCAATAAAGTTTGAAGTTTTCACATGAGACTGAAGAATATTTGTACGAAGCAGAAACAAAAGTATGAAAAGCTCCAAGTGCTTGACTCTGGAACAATAAACTGAGATCAGGTGCAATCAGATGCCTTCAGGTACACTCGTGCATCCAACAGATGAGACCTCTTGGAACATTTTGTAATTTTGAATCAGAATGTGGAGAGCCCCAAAAAGGAAACACTGGAAAATCAAAGAGCGTTAAATACTCATGCAAAGTAGATTATTGCTGCTTCTTTTGTCCTTCTAACTTCTATTTGCTCTCTTCACGAACATTCAAAATAATATTTGTCAAATTAAAAGTTTTTATGGAATTTGGGATTTGACATTTGACCTCCTTCAACTTGAAGTAGAAAGAAAGAGGGAGAGTAGGTGGGGGGGTCATCCTGGTATACTTTTGCTCTGTTTTGGATTCAGAAATAAAAATCTATTAAACTTTGTGTTTTTAGTTGTTTGGAACCTGATAAAAGCTCTCCTGCCTGTAGCTATAAACAATACAGCAGAGACAACTGGATGTTTGTGATTCTGCTTTGTGTGGCTACTTTTGTCTAATTACTTGTTGTTTTCTGGGTCAGACCTGTTTGTCTCTTGGTTAAAATAACTGCAGTTAAACTGTGTTTATCTTAGAAAACATCTGCAGAGAGGATGGTCCAGCCCTGTGGTGAGTTCAACAACAATACCACAACATCAAACCTCGGACTTCTGGGACTATGTTCAAGAAATGAGGAGTTTATGAAAGCAGAAATGATTCTTCTTTTTCAGCCTCCTTCTCGTCCCCAGCTCCTCATCCTGTTTCTGTTTCTCTCTCTCTCTCGCTCTCATTCATTATCTACCTCGCTCTATCTTCCCTCCTCTGTATTGTCCTATGAAAGTCGAAGCAGCTGTATTCCCGCGGGGCAGAGAGAACAGATGTAGCCGGCGTAGAGGAAGAGGCCGAGATGAGCAACCGGAGTCCGGCTGCTTTCTGCAAATTTGACTCTCAAATACCACGAAAAAAAAGGAAAATGAGGAAACACATAAAAACAAATCTACATGTCACTTTGTGAGTCATCAAGCCTGTGCTGCCGCCTCCTCCTCAGTCTCTTCTTCATGCTTCACAGGACATTCTCTGACTGAATATTTTGTTTCATATGTTAATATTAGTCCATGGAAAGTCGGACATGATTTCCCCGAGGAGACTTGTCTCTCACTAATTCAACAATAAAGACTGTATTTTATAATGTCGTGTTTAATATTTAATGAAATGATGTTTATACATATTAAACAAAGGCTGTTATTGTAAAACAGGGCATCTTTATGACTTTATTTCATAATGTACAGGAAATCTAGATTGTGTTTAATAATGTATGACACACTCAGACACACAAACGCTGAAGTTGTACAGTTGGTGTGCCTGTAGCATGTTAATGCCCTTGAACCCTCATAATTTTGCATAAGTACAGATAATTAGTGGTGGAAATGTGTAAATGTCAGAATACACTCATTAGTTATTGCCATGTAGCTCATTTGTAACCATTAAAATTATGAATTTAGACAAAGATGAAGAGCTTTTGTCCTGAAATTGCCCAAAATATGATTAGGAGAGAGTTTTGTATGAATATAGCCTTCAGTGTTTTCATCTAAAGCATTGATCAAATGGCAAAAAAAAAAAAATTAATTAAGCAGGAGAATGAAAGAAAAGCTACATGGACACAATATTTGCATAGACAGAAAAGGTGAAAATCAAAGACACAAGTTTGAAATACAACAGTAAGACGGACTGAGTAAATGAATGACAATGAGTGAGTGAGTCATGCCGCAGGAAAGTCACACCTTACACACCCGGGAAGAGCACACTTAGATTCTAAAAAGTGTGTATGTGTCTTACCAGAAACTACAGCGTGGCAAAAAATTAAGAGACCACTGCAGTTTTTCAGAAATCAGCATCTCTGCATATATGACAGTCATTCCATTGCAGTGTCTGTTGAATTCCAACACAAGCACACCTGTTTCTACCTGTCTTCCTAATGTAATGTATAAAAAACATTGCTGTGGTCATCACTCTCTTCTGTGAAAGACTGGTGGAGAACATGAGAGATGTGATTGCAAATCAGGGTTATTCTACCAAATATTGATTTCTGAATACTTCCTAAGTTAAAACATTAGTGATGTGTTGTTTGGAATTGAATATGATCCTTTTTTGCATTATTTGAAGTCTGAAAACAGTGGGATTTTTTTTGGTATTTTGACCATTTTTCACTTTCTGCAGATATATGCTCTAAATGACAATATTTGAGATTTAGGAGTAATGTTGTCAGTAGTTTATATAACAAAAATGTTCATTTTACTTAAACAAATACCTATAATACCTATTTGCAGTGGTCTCTTAATTTTTCCCAGAGCTGTAGATTCTGAAGAGCAGGGATTTCCCTTTATAGCATTAGGTGCCCAGAATTTTTTGTCCATCAAACATGGGATTAGTTTACAAAGTTAAAGTTTCATTGATTTAACAGGCATAGACGACCAAGTTAAACTGTTTTTACCATGGACCATGTGTCCAAACTGTAACACTGATGCTTCATTTTGCATTTTTACAAGATGCCGAGCGAGCGCCACTGAGAAAAATGTGCATAACTTTCTGTAAAATTTCACAAAAGTCTTTGCAGATTCTGTGAGTTGTGGGAAGAAAAGCGGTGAATGGGGAAGGAGAGCTCTCTTTGGACTGAGCCGTTTGTTTTTCTTGGTTAAAATGACAAACTGCTCTGAGTCACTCTGGGGTGAATGATGTCAGCGTAGAGCAAACAGGACGTGTGTGTGTGTGTGTGTGCAGTGATAAAGCCAAATCCTGCCGCATGTGTGCGTATGTGTGTGTGTGTGTGCTCCTAAAGATTCTAACATATTGTGCATGCCAGTGTGTGTGTGTGTCTAATTATAGTGAGTGCTTTGTGGTGCATCTCAGTGTGATCGCTGCTCACAGACTCTGACGTTCACATCAATAGAAGCATGACGATGATGGATCCCCCTCCACTGCGATGCCAAAACACACTTTACTGCACGCATGCATTCACCATCCCTCATTCTGAATCTCTCACTCACACTTTTCACCTGTGCACATGGACGAACGTACAATTTGTCCAACCTGTCTCACTCACACACTCACATTTATCCTCAAACATCACCACAGGCCTCGTCTTTGTTGTTACATATTACACCGTGGATGGATAGTGACTGCTGAACAGTTAAGGATTGAGAGAAACAGGGCAGTCACACAACAGAAATGCACACACGCTCATGAATACACACTGTTTACAGTAGCTGGAGCAAAACTGTACAGTAAGCCTCTAACAGGCTAAAGATAGCTCTGCTGAATGGCCTGGATGTGTTTCTGGCAGAATCATTTAGACTTTTCTTTTTTCAGATGGTTTACAACTCAGGCAAGACTCAACATCAACTTCTTTCACGAAAATGTTCAACTTTAAAGAGGTTGTTTCAATAGAAATAGAAGAATCAGCATCGACCAGGAGCACAGCCCTTAATTGGGTATCATTTGGCATAAAGTATAGCAGCAATGCATTAATCAGTCTATGCTGCTTTACAGATGATGTGATTGTGCAAGGATAAAGACATGAGCTCCTTCAATGAGTCAAATGTGACGGCTACAAGACCGGGGAATCTCTAAAACAGCAGCTTGTGTTTGGGCTCCTTGTCTGCAGGGGTAAGTTCATATAACAGCACAAACCCCTACAAGGTAAAGCTGGTTTCAACAGAAAGGTGTTGTAACACAAAATTTATCAAAGTTTACTTCATATGAGGAGCTACAAACTTATTTTGGTGCCTCTGCTGACCCAGGCTATGAACTTGAAGGTTGAGGTCTAGAGGACAGAAATGTTAACTTTGTCCCTGTTCGCACATTTCACTCAAAAACGCCTGCAAACATCTGCAAGGTGTACGAACAACTAAGTTTGATCTATAGAGGCTCCACTTTTCAGCTTCTCAGGCCTAAAGGATCTGCTACTGTTTGTACATTTTCAGAGGGTAGTGCAGTCATCTTTTCCTCTAAGACATTATATCCAAGCAAATTTTTGTTCCAGTTGCTGCTTTGACTGTGATCTCAAGGCAAACAAAGCTGTTGCAGGATTTGACTGGAAGTGAATCTGGACGACCTCTCCTATGACACCTCCGCTTGTTTGTTTCCTTAACATCATCCTTATAAAAAGCCTAAACAACCCAGGCTAAGGAAGGTGGCCCACTTTGGAAGAAATTCTGAAAATGATTAATTGAAAACACCTTAACCTGAACTGAAAAGTCAAACTGATCCTTCACTGCACCTGCTCATTAAACACCAACTCCACACTTTCCCTCCTTTACCGTAAGTCACTAAGTGGAAAACTCATTATGGAAGCTTGTTCTGCTCTTATCACAGATTCATATAAAAGTCTGAGGGGTGTCCTGTGTTTTACTTTGTTAATGAACAGTGAGATGAGCACAGCGGTTGTTATCTTCAGTCACACTCCTTGTAGTTCTTCACAGAAGCAGTTTGTTAAACTGAATTATTTAATCCTCTTTGAGTTTTAAACGCCTCTATTGGGGCCTACGGTGTCCCCTATCTGCTTTGTTTTGCAAATACATACACAGACTCCTTTGTGTAGAGTTTTTTTTTGTTGGTTCATAATTAAATAAAACACATACAGAAGTGGAAACAGTGAGTAAACCTGTTGTGTAATACTCTTGCTGTCTGCTCAGCTTAAGCAGAGGAGCGTTTTGACTAATAGCCATATGTTGCACAGAGAAAGATGAAGCGTGTTTGAAGAGAAAGGCGTATCATGGCCCCTTCCAGGGAAAGTAGTAAAAAATAAAACATTCTCTCCTGACCTGAAAACACNCCAACTCCACACTTTCCCTCCTTTACCGTAAGTCACTAAGTGGAAAACTCATTATGGAAGCTTGTTCTGCTCTTATCACAGATTCATATAAAAGTCTGAGGGGTGTCCTGTGTTTTACTTTGTTAATGAACAGTGAGATGAGCACAGCGGTTGTTATCTTCAGTCACACTCCTTGTAGTTCTTCACAGAAGCAGTTTGTTAAACTGAATTATTTAATCCTCTTTGAGTTTTAAACGCCTCTATTGGGGCCTACGGTGTCCCCTATCTGCTTTGTTTTGCAAATACATACACAGACTCCTTTGTGTAGAGTTTTTTTTTGTTGGTTCATAATTAAATAAAACACATACAGAAGTGGAAACAGTGAGTAAACCTGTTGTGTAATACTCTTGCTGTCTGCTCAGCTTAAGCAGAGGAGCGTTTTGACTAATAGCCATATGTTGCACAGAGAAAGATGAAGCGTGTTTGAAGAGAAAGGCGTATCATGGCCCCTTCCAGGGAAAGTAGTAAAAAATAAAACATTCTCTCCTGACCTGAAAACACGGCGCTCACATCGTGTTTTACAGTAAAGATGTAATACTGCGTGATTTCGAACGGAGCGGCTCGTATGCTGATGCTGATGACAGATGACAGATGATGTGGACTCTTATTAATGGTTCCTATTGAGGTGCCCTTGAGCAGCATGCTCAGCCTCTGGGGTCTCATGAAACATACTGTTCCAAGCATTTTTATGTCCATCACAACATGAGAGTGAGTCCACGTCAGTCACTTCTGCTGCAGCAGAGATTACCTTGGAACAGAACAAAGAGCCTCGTCTGTGTGTTCATGCCAACGATGTGCATGAGTTGAGAAATCTATTTCTGTTTACGTTCGCAGTAAAGGCATCATACTGTCCCGGAGTGATTCACAATGACAGTCTAAGGAGTGGGAGAGAAACGTGACGCAATTGAAGGTCATATTGATTAGAATACCACAAGGACAACTTTTTCAGATATTTCAGATGTATTCATCATGTTAAGATCCACTGAGATGTTTCTATTCGATCTGGATGCTCTACAGAGTTTTGTAGTCGCTTTTGGTTCATAGCTTTGGTTTTGATATACAGTTGTGCTCAAAAGTTTACACCCCTCCAGCAGAATTTTTTGGATTTTGTGTCCTTTTTTCAGAAAATATGAATGGTAACACAACATCCTTTCTATCACCCATGGTTAGTGGTTGGGTGAAGACATTTATTGAAAAAAAAAGTTACTCTTCTTAAATCATAATGACAACAGAAACTTCAAAAATGACCCCGTTCATTTTTTTATACACACACACTGATTACAAGCAAATAGATCACAGGTGAGGATGGTTACCTTTAGTAGACATTCAAACACTGTTAATTTTTGTGCATTTATCAGGACAAAACCACCAGAGTTGTGTAAACTCCTTAACAGGGTCATGTCCAAACCACTTTCTGAGAAAAGGCTAAAAAATCAGAAATTGTGCTNGTAACACTTTTGGGCACAACTGTATTTCATTGAGTGTGTTAGTTGTCAGTGATTTGAAAGGTTAGCAGTGGAGGAGATCACAACAAACAAACCAACAGCAAAAAATACATAGGCACCTAATTTATAAATTCAAAAAAGAAAAAATCCAAAAACATTCCAGGCAAACACTTTTGGGAGCAGGAGCAGTGCTTTTCCAAAATTTCATCCATTTTTTCCTCCCATAGTTTTTCACTGGGGTAGAAGCAGTAAAGTCGTGGGTTGCATGATATTAAGGGGGAAAAAAGTTTTATAGCAGTATTTTTTAAAGTTTACTGCTTCTCTATGTTCAGCTCAAGTCAGACTGTTTAAGCAAAACAAAAAAGTGATTTCTGCAGAAAGCAAAGCAAACTTTAAGCGACAGTCTACTTGTACATTGAACTATGACTGTTTCAAGTTTTATAGCAGCTCATGGAATCATACAGTGTGGGAAGGAGGAGGTGAAAAAAAACAATAAAATGGGTGATCAGATGATCCACTCTAAGACATCAAAAACAAACCAAGAGCCCTCTCTGACTGAAGACAAAGATCTGAACCTCTACCTTTAACCCTTAAAGTGTTGAATAAAGCACCTCACTTGATGTAAACTAGGAATGAACTGTCAGATTGTTCAAATCCCTGCTATGCTATACTCACATTCATGGTGCACATCACTCTGCCTGATACTGGTAACAGCAGGTGAGGTGACAGAGCACTGAGAAAATGCTCTAACTGTTTGAGTTGTTGCTCATACAGTTGTGAGTGTGAACGTCATTAAAAGGCTCAACTTTATCACAATAGATTAAATTCTTGCAATGTGAATAATGCACATGCAGCTGTCACAATGATGATACTGGAACAATATATTGTGCAGCCCTAGTAAAGATGAGCCTGATTCATTAGATCGGCAGCCAGGGGCTTTCTGAGACTTAAATTCTTATTTGTATGTGATTCTTCTTTGATTTTTTTTCTTTGCCCTCAACAAATAAAAAAATAAATACTATCAAAAAAGTTTGAAGGAAATTACTCCTAAATTGTGATTCCCTTTGTAACAAAAGAGAAACAAGTTAAGGCACAAAGTGAAAAAGAAATGATTCAATGAGGACAGATGTGAGTTCAAAGAGAGTATTGATTCCCTCTTTTTGATCGATACACGTTTGCAAGAATACGCTGCAATCTTTCCCACAAACTTTCAACCCGCAAGCCTCCACTCATGCTATAACTTTTCTACTGTAAGATGTAGCCTGTATAAACATCTGTCTGCATGCACATACCATAAGATGACAAGAGAAGACCCAGTCCTCCAGAACTCAGGAGACAAGATGAATCCCAGATGGAGGAGGATAGAAGTTCATCCGGAGAGAAAGACAGGAGAGATACATACAAAATGATGGAAGATGTACAGTGAGCAAACCTGCTGAAAGAGTATGATGTTCATATGAAATACAACAGTGTGTGTACATGAACTAGAATCTCTGAGTTTGCTTTAAATGTTAGATGTGTAACAATAGTCCCTTTGAAACTTTCATGGCAGGATCATATGATGTTGCGGTTGGAAGAAGCAGTCATGCATGAAAGCGGAGCAAAGGAGAGACCACAAATCCCCAGAGAAAGAGAGAGAGAGAGTGCCAGTAGAAGAGATAGTGTGTAATATCTGCAGAATACCTGCTTCACTGCATACTTTAACACCTCCGCAAATTTTGAGTGATATAAGAAATGTAGATTCACATACTTAATTCATTAATCTAAAACAATGTCTGTACATTTATTGTCATCAAGGACATTGAATCCCATCTTCAAAGTGAGTCCTTTTGCATAAAGAAGAGAAAACATGGAGAGTTTCTTGGGACTAGAAATAACACTAAAAAAAAGGCAGAGTCCCGAGGCGGAGGGTATATAGAAATCAAAGAAATAAATAAATGAAAAACAAACAAACAAATAAAAACAAAGAGAAAAGGGAAATGCAATACCATACATAGAAAATATAGATAATATAACTTAGATGAGTTCTAAAAACAAAAAAGTTCAGATCATGAGAAACTTTTTACTCTGACATGGAGCTGTCCATGGTGCTGAAAATCAAGTCAATACACTTTGTAGCTTCTGGTAATACTGTTGACCCTTTTGTATATGCATTTATATGCATATAAACTGCAAGGCATTTATCAAGCAGCAACCTCTGGTTTGAAAATATGGGAAGATGTGGAAGTGCTAAAATTGAGTGTCCGCTTGGGGCTGGCTCCAAAGTATTGGAAGTCACATTCACACCTTTCCTTTGCGTGACTAACTTTTCATCAATCAATGAGTTTTGTGAAATACCTGATTCTTAATGGTCAAACCCCACAACTAGGATACATATTCCTGAATAAGAAGAGCTTTGCCAGGTAAAAACTGATCCCCCAAATCATACCAAACCATGAGGCTGAAAGAAGTCTGGCTCATTTATACAATTTTATCTAACTTCTTTGCACTGACAGTCTGACAAAAATGCTGTTTCCAGAGTGCTCTTGTACTTGAGTTGACCTATTGGCTGGATAATCAAAAGCAGGTAGAAGAAAAGAAGAGGAGAAAATTTGAGTGAAGGAATTAATACACAGGGATCCCAGTGAAAGAGCCAAGGTTGAATTCAAGAAAACAGAAATGTATTGCATCTTCAACTTATAAAGTAGTTTGGGTTTTGGCAGTACTCAGATGGAAAAAATGTTTCTGCTTCAAATATGAATAGTTTTTCAATCAATAATATTGAGGAACTAATGGTTTGGTTCCCTGAAAACACATATCTTATGATGATAAGTGTTCTCTTTCATTTACAGCGAATTACTGTCAATTTAGTAACTCTACAGCAGATGCATTAACAACAAAGTCTGTTCTGTCCATTTTTACCCTAAAACGCATCATCGCTTCATTGTCAAAAATTGTAATTCTTCGTCAAAGTCACGCCATGATGGTTTCAGAGGCTCACGTGATTGAAAGAAGTGGGTCAGCGACTTGCACAGATTACCACTGAAGGCAATTCAACATGTAGTGTCAGCTGGTTCTTGTGTAAAGTTCCTATAACGATCTCTCTGCCCAGTGCTGATGTGTTCCTCTTATTCATCCACCCCTCAATCCTGCCATAGTCACAGCACACAACATCTCTCCATGTCAGCAGGATCTCTGTCAATGGAGCCTTCACTCTGTAGTGTTGGACGTCTGAAATGTGCCTCCTCATTTGTTTCCACACAGCGAGTGATGGACAGAATGACGCTGCAGAGCTGCTGCGCTCAGAGCTGCCAAATGAGGACGCACCCCAGGAACACAGTGACATCTGCTGCGTTGTAAAATGCCGTTATTGCTCTCTTTTATGGCGCTGGTTTTGCTTTTCGGAGCACATAAAAGGGAGGGATAGGAGCCTGACAGCATCAAGGGGAGGGAGGAGAGAGAAATGATAGCACACAAGGCCATTTTGTTGAAAATCCCTCAGAACGACTTAGTCACAACACCTCCTCCAAGGGATTTTACTTCATTCCCCTCTAAGTATCTCTGCTGAAAGAGGCCTGGAAGATGCAATCCTGCACTCAGCATTTTTATTTTTTCCGCTGTTTTCTTCCCATCTGACACAGCTAGCAACAGAAGTAACCACAGTAACATCCTCTCTTCCGTGACTGTCCTGCATCAATACTGCTGGCAGCTCTTTCATGAGGGTTTTGAACTGACACAATAAAATTGAACTCTACTATTTGTAGAGATAATTCAAATCCCTTTGCAGTGTATTCTGGAAACTCGAAAAACAAGGCAACTGGACTGTGTAGAGTTTGGGAAGAAGTTTCGCCTCTCATCTAAGAAGCTGGTGAGGGAAGCTACCGATGAAGAGGCAACAACATCTGGGAGAAGTTAGAGCTAATAGGTGGGTCATAGAAACTCATTACAGGGTGCTGCTAAACAGTGCTTAGGTCCCTCCCCGGGAAGTTCTCAAAACATCCACACTTGGGGTCATGTGACCAAAACACCTCACATTAGAGCGGGATAATTCCACCTCTGAGCCCTGTGTCCACCAAGCAGTTCAGTTTTTTCCCAAAATGTAACAATGTGTTACAGTTTGAGTCAGTTATAACATTTTGACCTTTAATACATTCTATTTGTTGCATTTCGGGCTTGACACTTTCCCAACATATTTGGCAAGTTATTACATTTCGGGTGTTATGACATGTTTTTTTTATTACATATTGGGTCATTGTGAAGTTGAAGTTGAGTCATGTTTCCTATTTGCCACTAACCTACCTTCTTCATGCAAGTTTTTTATGTATGAATATCTGAACATTTTTAATTTCCTAATTGAGTTTGTAACTGATTTTAACATTTAAAATATTACTTAGTATATTTGTATCTTTATTTATTTATTTGTGTGTTGTATCTTTATATAATTACGCTTCACTAAAATCATACGAATCTGGAAATAATTTGGCGGCCCACTTGCAAGACCTTCCCAACCCACCAGGGGGCCGCGGCCCACAGGTTGGGAATCACTGGTGTAAGGACTTGGTGGAACTTCAGTCTATAGAGAGAAAAACTGTCAAATGTGGTGTCAGTAATACAAACTTGGGCCTATTTGCCATCATCTACTAAAAATTTAGCATTATTGAACTTAAACATTGCTTCTTAACACAGCTGATGCAATTTAAAGCTTAAATTTTGACCAAAAACTATCACTGTTAAAGTACTTTGTTCCTGCTGTATCTTTCCCAGACATTGTTGAATTGTTACTGATATATTGGTTAAAATTCATGATCTTTGAGTGTTTGTTGATCAGGACTTTGTGGATTGGAGTTAAATCCAATTAGATTATTGAAGCTGGATCTTATTTTTTGAGACAGTATTGACAGTCTGTGCACTGATATCCCTTAGAAACTCTACCTCAACTATTTGACAGTGTTCCCTTATCAACCAACTGCAAACTTTATCTATTTATTTATGGCAGTTAGTTGAGTTGCTGCCCTGTCTGAAGGCTTCACAGTGCAAGCACAGAAAATTTGAACTCTGAGGAAAAACTGAGGAACACCAATTGGACAACAATACAGGACTAAACAGTCTCCAAACGACCACGGCCAGATCTGAACCAACAGAGACCAGTGTCGCAACTGCAAATACAACTCTGAGGTGACTTACAGATTAACAGTGGCAGAACCTTGACTCAAGAAATTGGCCTGAGACTGCAGGGAGCCAAACCTAACAAGAGATCAGCATAAAATTGATCTCCTACTCCTAAATCTGTGAAAAAAGTTTGTGTTTTGGTGCAGCAGCCAGGCTTCCACTGATTACCACACACTTAATTCTGAAACAGGAGAACAAGCTGCAGACAGACTGAACAAACTTAAAACTGTAAATCTGAAATAATCAGTGGAAACAACAGATGTCTGATTTTATACAAGATGAGAACATCTCTTGTGGGATCTCCTTGTTTGTTCACAATTATTAAGCATCTGCTACCAAAACTGTTCTAAATGTTCTTCTAAACAATATAAAGGAACTCTTTTGTGAATCACTGACTGTCTTTCTGGTTTAAACAACAGTCTGTGGTGGAAATGAGCGCAAATATCTTTATTTGGCATCCTCAAAATGTTTGACAATGTCTCCATTACAAGACTGGCTCTTGTACACTGATGAAGTTAGGATGCTAATAAAGAAAACAGTATTTGCTGCCATGGGAACGCCATCATTTGGCCCCTGACTCAGGCAGCAGTTGGGCGATTAAACTTCCAACAGTTTTGTTTCTCAGTCCCTTCCTGTTTTACGTCCATCTGCTGCTGTCACCATACAAACAACACTCCATGAACCAACACACACACAAACACACACTCAGTGTTTGTGTTGCTGTGGTTCATGCATTGAAGAGAAACCATGAGAGTGATCCAGAGTGAATGAGTGAAATGGATAGAGGGATAAAAACAGCAGCAAATACAAAAAGTAGTAGAGAGGGACAAAAAAGGCAGAGTGGTTTTGGTTATGTGATCGTCTTTCTACACAAAACAAGGATAGATAAAGTACTCAGTTAGCCTGAGGGTGACACTATCACACAGGGGGGGGAGCTGCTTCTTTCAGATGAATCTCCTTTTTCATTTCCCACATTGCTCTCTTTTATTAAACCTGGTGCCTACATCACCCACGATGCAAAGTGGTCGTTCACAGTGCATTAGGAATTGGCACTGTGTGATAGCATGTAGTGTCAAGCTGGAAGATTCAGATGCAGTAGCGTAGGCTTCACAGAATTACAACAATCAAACTGCACAGCCTGACTTCAACAGGCTTAAGATTATTACTCTGCGTTCTTTAACTCAACTCAATTCTCTCTTGGAGAACTAAAAAAAAAATCTACAACTCTTGTGCCAACATAACAGAATTATGAAATCAAACCTCAATTCTCTTTCAGGTGTCTCTTGATACCAGATGATAAGTGGTCAGTTTTTTTGCAGTGTGACGTGCTGCATTAATGTAAAAAAACTCTGCTTCTGACCAGGGAAAATGTTCTCCATTAGGGGGCGATGTGAAGAAAATATGTCAGTATATTTTCATGGTAGGACCAGGATTTTGTCATAATTGTTTTTCATGATGTTTAAAGGGCTATTTTAGCCCCAAGTATATCTTAAACATTCTGAACTATTTCTATGCACCAATTTCACTGAACCGGAAACTTTCCCAATTCCTGACAGAACTAGACAAACTCTTGTCACCTGCTTTCAGTGCTAATCCTGTCTGTGCTGCATTCAGAGAATTTAAAGTATTGATTTATTTTCCCCCTGAGACTCCTAACTTATCAATTCACCAAAAAATATGAATCTGCTACTTCAAAATTCTTCCTCAAATCATTCATCTTCATAGCTTCCTTTTTATTTTTTTAGTTATTAGAGCTTCAAAGAGAGACATCTATTAGGAATAATGGCTCATACCTGAATCTTCCTCATCAGTGCACTTAATGAACTAAGTGTCTCTAATATTTTACACGGCCCTGAATCATCTTCAGCATCACAGTATTTTATACAAAGACCTTCATAGTTTATATCGTCCCAGATTTATTAAAGAAAATCAATAAAGTGATGATAGCTTTTATGTGGACTCAACTTATCAGAGTCAGGAAGTGCTTCTCAAACTTATTACTCTGTGGTAGTGCTACACACACACACATGCACACACAAACAGGCTATGCACGACCACAACCAGAGGGAGAGAGAGCGGTGTCAGCAGCCTGTGAGAGGACACCTTGTTTGTATGTGAGAGCTTAAACCAGGCTCCTGCCATGTAAGAAGACTAATATGTGAGTGGTCGCCTCAGAGTGATAATGTAACCTTGTACAGGGTGATAGTTGGCTGATGATTTGGCTCGGGTTGAAGGCGAGGCTCAGCAAGGCGCAGGCGCCGCGCTGCTTCAGCCCTGCAGGAGGAAGAGAGAGCGCGTATTAAGATGGTACTTTTGGCTGCTGACCAGTTCCCCTTCAAACACACACACACTCTTTTTCACACTCAGACTGGCACTCGCACACAAAGCGCCATAGGTGGCTCTTAATCATATTATCCCTGCGAATGGGCTGAGCAGCATGTCGCCTTAAGTACACTTCTGTGAGGTGTGTTGCAATCAAACACACAGCAGGTTGGGCCACACATACACACACACACCTGTATGTAACAAACACAAACACACTCACAGACTGAAATAGACACATATATATATATATATCACAAACTACAGGTGTCAAGATATAATAATACACTCTCGCAGATACACTTCTCACTACAAGGTGCCCTCCAGGTGCAGTACAGACGGTAACTAATCCACTGATAATCACTGCGAAAACCTACATGCCCTTTAGCAAACAATATGTTCCTTTCAAAGCATCTATGGACCTTATCTAAACGTGAAGATCCTTTTTCAATACATCAATGCATTTATTTGCAAAAGATTTATAGATCCTCCAAAGTGACTTATTTCTTTTTTTACAGCCTGGTCTTAAGGTACAGAAAAACCCTCCTCAAGCATCCAAAAGTGAGCAGAATTTGGCAAACAGACATGATATATGTCATCTGTGGTTGTTTACATCAGGGTAGAAGAGCATTACTTCATATTGGCAGTATGAATTACTCATACATGCAGCCCCAGCAACTGTAGAAGAAGATATTTCCAATAAAGATGGGACTGAGGCAACAAAAGACTGGGAAAGTTGAGGAATGCTCAAAAAGAAGAATGGGGCAAGGTTCACCACTTTGTCAACGACTGCGTGAGCAAATAGTCCAACAGCTTAAGAACAATGCGTCTCAACAGGATTTGGGGATTTTAGCTAAATCAGACATCAGGACTACACTTTTGTCAAATAAGCATGTGAGGAGAAAATTTGAGTTTGTGAAGAGCACCATCATTCTGTTTTGTTGTATTATTTACATCATCAGACACTATGAATATATTATTATAGAGAATAACTTCCAAACTGGGTTGGTGCGAAAGCTGAGTTTGACTTTCCCTTCCTTCTGTCAGTGACATGTTGTTGAAGAGAAAACCATGAGTGGCTCACAGGGTTTCCCCCTCCCCAGAGATGAAACCACCCATATCATAAACCAACACCATGAGTGTTGAATATTTTCTGACATGCTGCAGCCTCAGACACCCTGCGTATGCGGAAAACAACGGCAGGAATTCGATCATTACTTCAGGGAGAAACTCAATAGTCAATTCACCAGCTCAGCCCATTCCCAGGTCCCCGTCCTCGCTGTGAAATCAATATGTAATTTATTGTCGATAAAGCGTAGCATTGCCTCTGGCTGGCGAGTGCACGTCGGTGTGTGTGTTTGTGTCACTGGGGAGCAGAGACACACACTCACTCTGTGGCCTGGTTAGTGGTGTGATGTCCTGTTATCGTTAAGGTCTTGTGAGGAAGAAGACAGATTCAGCAGAACCAGGTGTCACTGAACTATTTCACTGTGTTTGCATAAATGAAATCATCTTCAGTCTGTACACAAACTGCTGTAACCAATAAGTTGCTGGTTTTTCAGGCACTTCTTTGCAAGTCTATGGATTAAAAATATCTGGTCTTACTCATTCTGCTTCTACCAAAGAAAGCTCGACACCACTATTCATGACGACTCTGTCACCTGATGACATACGCTGCCTGTAAGTTACTTTCCTGCATGAACAAATCCAAAACACCCAAACACAAAGTTTGTTTTCCTCTCTTGTTCTTCATCTCTCCCCCTCTGTTCCTGTCAGACATCAGACTCCATCAAGCTGTTTGTTGTGATTGTATTATTGGAAGAACTCGTCTCACCTCGGTATAGGATCGGGCGCTGCGGTGTGTGCCATGGCGACCTGCCGGGTAGTGTGTGCGTGATTGATTGCACCGTCTCGAGGAGGATTACTATGCCATGATGCAGAGGCAAATTAATCATTCTGACACTGTGGCTGACATGTAATTTTTCCCCTGTGGAAGGCATAAATATGAGCAATGTTTACCCTGTGGAGGTGGAGTCCTGTTCAAGCTTTTGTTATTTACATGCAGCATTAGCATTATTAAATTGAGTTTTTTTGTTGGGACGTTTTCATAGCTGGATCTTTTGTGAAAAACAGCTGGAATAACACTGCTGCCTGACATTTTTACAGGAGGAACACCTCAGGTAATTTATTTATCTTTTTTTTTTTCAGGAATTAAAAAATCTACACATGAAAATAGCTTTTTGCAAAATAATTCACTGTATAGAAACATCTATATGACATAAAATAGGTCCTTACAGGCATCATTGGCATGAAAATAGTGCATGTATTGGATTATCTTTTTTAATTTTTACCTATTTTTTATTATTCATTATTTCTTTAGAAACATGTCCCAGGAGATGGGGTCTAGTTCAGACATGCGCCAAAACACAAGTGTATTGAAGAGTGTATCTTTGGGTGTGGATTAGAAACATTAAACCAAAGAAGTTCACCTTTGAAAGTTTGAATAAAAGGCTTGAAGCATTTTACATTCTCTAGAATTCTTTTCACCTCTTCATTTATGAACCAATTGTCAGACACACCCTTCATTTCATAACATGCATATAGTACACAAGGGCCAGATACAACTAACATAACATTATGTAACATATATAATATCATTTATCTAACTTTGTTGTTCAGTAAATTGCACTGTAAAGTAATAGTGCGTATTTTGAGACTTCGTACTTTTACTTTTACTCAAACAGTAAGCTTTAGACTGGTCCTACAGAACTGATTTGATAACTACCCAGTGATAAATGGTTTTGAAAGTTGTTGGTGAGACGCTAAGATCTAAAAATAACAATTTTCAACCAAAGACCAAAAGATCTTGAAGGGGCAAATAAGTGTGCATCATTGTATTTAATGGTTTGGAGATGTATATTTTTGCTTCATAATGCATCATATCCATATCCATATCTGATTGTATTTGGTTTTACAATATATTGTAACATATTGTGTGACGTCATAGTACATTGGTGCCAAATTATGGTAATTCATATTGCCATGCTACAGGTTGCATGCATATGTATGATTAACTGACACAAAAATGACACTTAGCCATTTGAGACGTTTTTTTTGCACAGTTGACAGGTTTTCCATTCAGGGGCAGCCCTCGTTTGAAGCTTGGCTGTTTCCTTTGTTTGTGGTGTCTGGTCAGTCGTTTGGGGGATAAGTTTGAGAAGTCAGCGAAAAAAAAAAGAGCAATCACTTGGCATCAAGCTTACAAGCAGCCAAAGAGCCAAAAACAATTAACTAAACAGCTGAACAGACACTTGGCTACTCAGCCTGCCAGATTACCTGACCAAACCAGAGCAACAGGAATCAGGCAACATGTCATCAAGTTAATAAATCAATACTCTTACCCATGGATATGCCAATCAACATGGAAGAGAATTCAGTGAGTCCAGGGAATCCACTGATCCAGCAAAAAAAAAAAAAAAAAAAAGACTCCCTCTTGATTATTGCAGTTTAAGCAGCTTTGGCCTGTTAACACTGAGAGACCAGACAATGGTTTTAAATGTAAGAAACAGAAAAAAAAGCACGAGTTAAAAAAGAAAGCAAAAAAAACAAACGGTTAGAATTTTCATGGCTCACTTGTTTGAAAAATAAGACGTTTTAAAACAGACTTTACAGAGAATCAAAATCTACAGAAAAGAGACACTTAAAACCATTAATTCTGCAACCCTTTGATGTTGATGAAAAAAACAGGAATAAAAATAAGATTTTTTTGTATTTGTGTTTCTAAAAATAAAGTTTGTGTCAAACAAAAAAGTTCAAGGGCATCTGCTCAGCTCTTTTTGACAAGTTAGAAGAACACTTCTCATCTGAGTCTTTAATTCAAACTCCCTCCTTTTATCTCTCCTGTCTTTTTGTTTTGCAGTCTCTCATTTTCCAGTTTTTATCTCAAAGATTGCCTTAACCTGAACACTTTCACAATTGTCTTTCTCTTGGTGTCTCCCTTTCTGTCTCTGTGATACATCAGCATCCCTGAGAGAGGCAGCAGAGCCCCCAAAGTAATTTAAAGATGCATAGAGTCTTTTCTGTCAGCACTGAATACATATTCCCCCCATAAACAAACCACTATTAGCATAATATTACAGTATTTTACACTTTTGTTCTTATTCAGATCTGACTTTGGCTGCACAGACAGTCGATGAATTGCAAATGAGCAGATGTAGACAGACATTCACAGAACAAACATATGACACGCATAAATGCATGAAACATAGATATGCACATGCATGCTTGCATGAGGGATTCATTTAGCGAGGAGTGCTCACTTACATATGCAAACATTCAAACACAAACACCCATCAATAAGTAATTACTCTGCGAAAAGATTTTAGACTTTAATCCAATCTGTGCTTTGTAAAAACCTCCATGCTTTGGGTACAAATGTGAAGTCTCATAAAAATGGATCAGTCTGAGCGACAACCGGCATACACAAACTGTTCAAGGTGTGACAGATAAACATCACAAAAAGTTTAGCACCTCTGCAGTCTGCTAGTCTCAATCAGATTCACAACTAAAATCCAATCTCCATTTTTTGAAAGGTCTTTTGTCCCTTAAATGTCTCCTTACCACTGGGGATTCAGTCAACATTGCAGGCTTGATAAACAATCAGTGGCTGCAGAAGATGCTCTGAATGACAAATACGGGTCCTGAAAATGTGTTGGCAGGTGAAGTTGAGTTTGACAGGCTCTATGTTGACTGGTAACTGCTTGAAAATGAAACAGAATGTTATTTGCTGGATATAGTCTTTGGTCGTCTACCTTGATTGTTTTTTGTGAGTAATTAATGTTCTTCACTGTCTGTATAAGTGGATTCTTGGTTAAATGGTTTGACTAGCTGCTTGTTCATGGTTCAGGATATAGTTATGTTAATGTATCACTGTATTCTACTGGTAATGATTGGGGATATCTTGAAATATTGGAAGACTTTTCAGAGAAAGCAACCTAATTTTTGGTTCTATCAAACTCCTGAGCAGCAAACCTTTCCATACTTCAGTTTTACACAAACTGCAGCTCAAAAAACTTGAATTTGAGAGACCAAAAGATTTAAGGGTTTAGCCAAATATGTCCCCATTGTGCTAAATTGGGAGTTGGATGGAGATATGATTCATCATCACAACTGGTAAACAAGTTATCATTATAAAGGTTAAATGATGTTCTTACTCTGAGTTCAAGTTGAGTCATATCATGGTTAGCTTTAATAACTTGTTCCACACCAGCAAATTTATTCACCAACCAAATTTGTGGTTTGTTTACTGTCTTTTTCAAATAAACTTGAATCACCATCCATTAATTGATATCTGATGACCAAAATGAAATATATAACCAAGACTTAACATTATAAAGGTAATTTGTATGAATATTATACTTAGTGTAACTGAAAAATGTGAGTTGAAAGGACATGTATTTGTAAGTTCCTTTGACGAGACAAAGAAAATTTTCTCAACTTTAATGTAATAAATTTAGTAGTTTTGACTTAGAGGATTAATTTCAAACAACAAATGCCTTCAAGTTGACAACTAGAATGATTTATTTATATGAGTTGAAATAACATATAAAGGTAAGTTTCACTTAATGCATAATGTAACTTAGCGAGTTATTTCAACTCAGAGGATCAAGTTTACGCCACAAATGATCATTAATGAAGCAACTTATATAACTTACCTTCCTCAGTTGAAATAAAGCTTTTCTCAAAGTTGATTTGACTTATCGATGGCCGAAGTGCAAAACCTCCTGTCTGAAAAATTCACTTTTTTGAGATAACTAAAAAGAACTTCTTGTTTTCTTACAGAATGCTATTTTTCAAGTATACTAAATAAATAATACACTGTTTTGGACAATACGACTATACTTTTGTGTTATCTCTACTATGTGTCTATGCTGTACAGACTAAGTATTTTTGCCTCACAAAGTGCAGATAGGAGGTTTTGCGCTTTGGCCATTGTTATGTTTTTAAGGCAGCAATTGAACTTAATATTTTAAGTTTAACAAACCTTTTTTTTTTTTTTTGCAGGGTACTGAGTCTTTGAATACAAAAAGTAGAAACGTATTTTGCTTGAGCTATAACTCAACAGTGGAAAAAGAAAAAAAACATCCCCAAATACCAAACAATTTCACCAGGGTTGAATGGTTTCTTGCTCAAAAATAGAAATTCAATAAGAAGAATATCAGCCAAACTTTAAGGTCATTGACATTTTTGAACCAGACTCACCAAGCCTGGAAATACAGAGGTGAAGTAGAGAGACGCATGGCTGCACACAATTTCTCATATTTTCCCATAATCTACATGTCTGTGGTTTGAAGGAAGTGGAAAATGAAAGTGAAATATGTCTGCAGACTTAGCCTAAGGTCTGACTGAATGGCAGACTAATTGGCTGGCTGCTGAGCTCCCCGTCTGGCTGCAGGCTGGTTGGTTGTCTGGTTCCTATTTGAGTCAGAGATGATGAACAGTGTTTTGAGACAAGAATCTGGCAGCTCTATGAGTACAACACAGAGTAATTTGACAAACCTGCCTCGTGTAGGAAACTGATGTCTCTCAACTGTCTGTAACCCTGCCTGTCATTTCACAGCCTCTCTCCAAAGGCCATGACGGCAGCGATGTTTGATCACTTTCCATATTTATTCTGGTGACTCAGAATCTCTCCAAGAAACCGTGTTGAAAGTTTGACTATGGCTCAAAATATGTGTAGAAAGAAAAATGTCCTCGTGAGTAAACTGAAGAAAAATGAAGGGCTGAACATTTCATTTTGAGGAGATAAGAATAATCCACCACAAAATATTCATACAACATCCATCATCTTATCATGGTAACACCAGCAGTCACAGAAGAGAGAAATCTGGCAGTGATGTTATTTACTCCAGAGCATTCAACCAACCTCATAACTACAAAGCTTCAAGTCAACAAAAAAAAGATGCAAAGCAAACAACCACATTATATGTAGATATGTCCACCTAAACATCACTGACTAAACTGATTAATTTAGGCTTCTACCAAGAAAAGGTATTAGAAAGTTTAAAATGTGGAAGATAATTATTATTATTATTTATTTATTTATTTTTATCCAGTATCCAATTTTCTTCCTCTTATCCTGTTTAGGGTCGCAGGTGGCTGGAGCCTATCCCACCTGTCTCAGGGCAAGAAGCAGAGTACACCCTAGACTGGTCACCAGTCAATCGCAGGACTGACACATAGAGACAGACAACCTCACACCTACAGGCAATTTGGAATCACCAATTAACCTGATTAACATGTTTTTGGACAGTGGGAGGAAGTCAAAATACCATGAGAGCACCCATGCATGCACAGACAGGCCAACTTTGTCCAATCAGGATACAAACTGGTGACCTTCTTGCTGTGAGGCAGCAGCGCCAACATTTGTGCCACTGTGCAGCCAGAGCTTCACAGCAGTTTGTGATTAAATCCTCATTATGATGAAGATTGATTCAGAGTTTTAAAGTGCATAGTCTATGGAGGCCATATTAAAAAAGTTTGACTAAACCAAGCTTCATTTAAGTACGGATGAGGCAAGGACATGTCTTGTGCACCTTTGTCATTATGTGGGCAAAAGTCGTAGGTTTTACAGCGTTGAAAGTAACTATAACCTTTTATATATGTAAATTTGCTTTTTTCCCCCGGCTTCATTCTGGATGCTAAAGATCTTAAGTTTTTGGCACTTTCATATGGTTTCCATAATTACACCAACAGTTGCCACTTGGGAAATATGCTTGTTAAAAAGTAATGGAGATTTTTTTTTTTTTTTCAAAATTAGCTGTTTGGTGTGGAGCTCCCAAAGGGTCGAGGCAAGTTTTTCTTGGGACGGAGACTATTGTGTTCCCTCGCAATACTATTGCGTTCCCTCGCAATAGTTTTGCGTTCCCTCCCAAGACCTTTGTGTTGTTTTCCATGCTGCAATTTCGTTTTGAGAAAATTACATTTGTAGCTCGCAGTCAACATTGCTGTGACTGCAGAGACGTGTCGGCATCGTTTCTGAAATGCTCTTATAATGAGTTATTGATCATTTTATATTATCTTATTGAATCTCTATCTTTCTAACTTTTCTGGATCCATTCTCTGCGCACCTGAGTGAAAGTAAAAACGTGAATCAGGAGGATCTGAAGGCAAAAAGGTATTGCGAGGGAACGCCAAAGTATTGCGAGGGAACGCAATAGTTTCCCCCCCAAAAAAGAAAAAAAACACTCGCTGTGACCCTTAGGGAGCTCCGTAGTTTGGCATTGGTAGCAAAGATTTGCCGAATTCCCCATGTGTGCAACCCAAATACTCAGCCCTTTAGCTAATTTCACGAATGAATGCTCCTCACAAATGTTGCACTACTTAAAGAGGAAATTAAACAGGTGTTAAGGGATAAGATTTATTGGCAAGACACATTGTTACAACAATGACAAACTAAAAAACAAAAGTTGCCTTACTTTGTGTGCTGTGTGAGCTTAAGTTAGAATTTCAGTGTTCTGCAACTTTGAAACTAACCAGCATCAAACAAGTTAAGCACAACAAAGTTTTCAAGTCTAGTTCTACTCAAGGTTTCTGCCTGTTGAAGAAAGTTTGTCCCCATCACTGTGATGCTCGATTTGAGGTGGATTAGTGTCAGGTCTATGGTGATATGTTACAAAGGGTACAGCTTAGACCTGCACCTTTTGTAAGAGTCTGGTTCTTAACACATTGAGCATGCTTTTTGACTCAAATGACATTTAAAGTCCAGGCGTCAGCTCTGTTTTTAGATTTGTCATGCAACACACTATTCAAAATGACCACGACGTAGAGACTCCTCGCCCAAATCCACAACTTTTCCACCCTCAAATATAATCAAGAGTTGTCTCAATAAAGCAGCAAAAGTACACCTCAGCATGTCATTTATAGCCCATATTACTCCAAGTACTGTCTGAGTGTTTAAGTGTTAACCTTGAATAATGCAGCCCTGTGAACATCACTTCATGATGCTCATTCTTTGAGCAGCAAAACCACTTTACTCTCATGGAGAAGAAATACTGCAGCCTCAAAACCAATTCACAACTTTAACCTCAGAAGTTGAATCATTACACGAGTGCTAAACCTTGAATGTTGAGTTTTATTTACTTTTTTTAGACACTGAGCTGACAGGTTAATCTACCGCAGGGTGATACTGTTTAACAGTAGACAGTTAAAGTTACATTAAGAGGATTCTCAGGTCTGATAATGTGAACATTAAAAAGGTTAACACTTGTAGAGAAAAGTGCCAAAAACTTAAGTATCAGGATGAATGGTAATGATTCATGAAATATTCATTTAAACCCAAACTCTTATCTTGGAGACATCAGCAACAACTTTTCAAAAGTGTATAACAGGGATTGAAGCTTGAAGTATCAACACAACCATAGACTTAAGTCCTACATTTGTCTTGTATTTACTTTTAACCACTATGATTCAAGCCCTGTTAACACTCACAGCAGTAGAACATAACATCCTCATGTCTCCCAACGGCTACAAACAATATTTACCATTTGCATGTTTTAGCCTCGTGGGCCCATGACCAATTAGGTGTGTATCCGGGTCACATCCTGAAGGGCAAAAACAAAATGAAATGCTGACACATATACATGTCAGGGAGCACAAGCCCAAGGCCCCAGGTTGGCTGCAGATGAGGCCCTGGGCCCCTGCAGGCGCACATGCAGGTTGTGGAAAGTTAAGGAGAGGTTAAAAGGAGTTATTATGAGACTCTTACATCACCTTTCCCAGCAGACCTGCCCGATGCCATGAAGCATCGTCTGGGCTCACCTACCGTGGACACACACACACCTCTGCTCTGTTTCCAATTTCCAAAACCTCCAGCTGAACTCCACCTTCTGTTCTAGTCAGAGTAGTTTTGATGAAGCAAAAATATCTTCATTTCCATGACCAGAAAAAGGGAAGTCACGGATTAATTAGAGAGAAGTTTGAAGGGTAGTTTCCCACGCAAAAGTCAAATCTCTCACCCGGAATTTGAGGTTGAGTGAGTATATGGCAGTGTCACAGGTTAGTCGTGTTGTTTATTTCTGTCACACTGATCCACTATCACGCAATCTAGACTGTGGTTGGATCTTCTTCTGCACAAACTGTCTGTATTACAGTATACACCAAAATTGGATTTAGCCATCCACAGCCATCTCATAACCCAAAGCTTCCACTCATAATCCAGGTATTTCATTTCAACTCCTAACAGGCAAAAATGGTTGAAAAAGTATGAAGATGTAAAGGGATGAGGGGCTGCAAACTAAGCTGTTATCATGCTACTGCTAGCTTTCGTGTGAATTTGCAAGATGTGATCAACATTCATCACTTTTCTCAGCCGTCTTGCTTCATCCTTCTTTCATCTCCTTAGCAAAGATTTGTTGTCATATCTGCGGATGTAACGCTTTGTTTTCTGCTCTGTTTAAACTCCAGACAGCCAAACAGACTGCAGCTCAAAGCCCCATCAGTTAGCATGTATCCATGTGTACTAAATAAACCGAGCATGTGAGTGTGTGTGTGTGTGTGTGCATATGCGTGTGTGTGTGTAGCCTTGGAGAGTATGTGAGCAGCGTACCAACAACAGCTTGCCCTGTCTTTCGTCCATGATGAGCTAATGAAGAAAATGGAGCGAACCAAGACTCGCTTCTGGATGTTTACACAGACAGACAGAATTATTCCGCCATCTAAAGCCCAGGGAGCCACACTATAGACTCAACAGTATTTTTTTTTTATCTTCAATGATGGAATTAGGATGCTAAATTCAATCACTGAATTTAAAAAAAGAACAAAAACAAAAAGTTTGTTGGACCAACATGACATCTTCATGTTTCTGTTATTCATCATCAAACTTGCCTTAGAAAAAAAGAACTCATTAGGATAAAGTATGCATGACATTTCTGGAGTAAGCGTGTAATTGAGATATACAGATGTCACTCAGAGAGTGGCCAAAATGTGTCTATGAAATGAAGAAAAAATTTCCTTATGCCTCTATTATGAGCTAATAGAGATAACAAGACCATCCATCTCAAGAATAGCCTTTCTGCTCACTGTTGAAACAGCTGTTTAGACATTTTTCACAGCAAAGGCTCACACTGTGTGACATGTAAAACTTAAAATAACACAGGATGAGATTTGTTGACTAAATTTTTCCTTTGTCGGGACAAAGATGTGGCCTAGTGTTTAAGCACCGCATAAGGTTAGCCCTCTAGTGGGTGGCCTGCAGATTTTTTCCACCACATTACTTAACACTTTCACTCTGTTTCCTGCTCTATCTACTGTCCTGTACTCTGATTAAATGCTTGAAAAGCCCCTAGAATCACCATTAGTACAAAAAAATTACCTATTCAAGTGTTGGAAAAATCGTCTGGGAAATATCTGGTATCACTTTTGCCCCATTTCCACCAAGAAGTTGACTTCAGTTTGTCTCAGTATGTCACACATTCTGTGGCATTTCCTCTAAACTAAAACCAGGACAAGTTGCCAAAGTGCCAACCTACACTGTCTCACTTTTTGGTAACTTTCTGTTGTGGTACTAGAAATATTAATCCGACCCCAGAAAGTGAAGCTAGAAACGCTGCAGTCCAATGATTGCTCAAAAAGATCATCACGTTCCATGTGAAAGAACAACCCTGCCATTAAAATTGTGGCTTTTTGTTTGTTTTTAGTTTTTCTTAGAACAGGGTCTGTGATAGATGTTATTCTTGTGGAGTTTTTCATCCGTGTTATGTTAAACCTGACTACAAAATGTTTGTACAAAATTTCATTACTGATGAAATGATGGTGGGACGTTAAAGTGCCTCTGAATGTAAATATTGATCTAAAAGTCTGCTTCTCTCTCTGTAAGAACAGTGTAAAAAGGTCACACTGCCTCCCGTGATGAAGTCTTACTTTTCTCTCATCTCCTTTCACTATACTTCTGTGTTCTTCATTCTGTCTTTGTCTGAAAAATCTTCCTCTGCCCTTGCATGTTATCCTTTATTTGGCTCTTCCCTCCTACCCCCTCCCCTCCCTCCATTGTTAATGTCTTTTCCTATTCCTTGTAAATGACAACCCCATTTGTTTCTTTTATTATCTCTCTTATTTTCCATTATCTTTCTTTCTTGACCTTCTCTCCCTGCTCCATTCTTCCATACTCCTGGTTAGAGTCCCCTTCCTCTCTCCTCAATGACAGACCATCTGGCCTCAGCCAGGCATTTTTAATGGCTTCATCACGGGCTGTGGGTGCTGCTAAAGCAAGAGCAGTGATTGGCTGAGGTGCCAGGCCGCCCCCTAACCCTGAGAATTTGGGCAGTCCTCCTCAGAGAAGCGACATCTACAGTACAGAGCTGTTAACAGTAAAACAGGCCGTAAAGGCTCAGCCCAGCAGAGACAGTGAATGACACCCACGCTGCTCTGTGAAGAACGAGATTCACATAATTCAGTTTGGATTCAGCTTCAATGCACAGAGACACATTGGGCACTGACCTGGCACATTTTATTTTTAACCAGACAGCATGTATTCTGTTATGCAAAGTGAAGATCTGGTTCATTTGGCAGATTCAGATGAGCTGATTCTCTGAGACACTGTTTGGTTGTTATCAACTTGGAATACTGTCTGTAATATGAGGTTAAAAAGCAGTCAGAGTAAACAAACAACAAAGAAAAAACACTCTCCAAAAGATCTTACTTTAATTTCAGCACCTGCCAGTCAGTGTAGTTCACTCCATGCCGTGCGCCGACACATCAGTGCAGGTGCTCAGCAGGTCGCTAACACATGTTATTAGCTACCTGGGGTGTTCCTGCCACCGCTGAATCTGCAGGTGAACTAACAAGTTTTTCTGCATCTTCAGCTGAATGGAGTGAACTGAAAATGACCTCCAGCCTCGATGTGACGCAGAGGAGCTGGTAATGATGAAGGGCAGAGCGAAGGAGATAACCACACTTCTAATTAAGGACAATGGCCCTCTGGAGATGGGCACTGATATCTCACACTGTACTTTGTTCTGAAGCATGTACTGCATCAGGGACAGAAATTAACAGGGTCTCCGGGCAAAAACCTCCTTGAAAGTTTGTGAGACGTCTGAGGAATTAAGCTACGAGGGAACGGTCCTTTTTTTAATTTTGTCCCCACAAGATGGCAGATATGAATGAATTCTCCTCAAAGCTTTTATCCATTTTCAGCTGTTGGAATGAGTATTTTCTGTCTCATATATACTTGAACAGCTATTCCCACTTCTTGACTCTTTAACACCAGAAGTTGATGTTGGTTTGGACTTTCTCTTTGATTTTTTTTTCTTCTTCTTTACTTTGGAAGATAAGCAGCCAAGGTTGAAAATCTCTAAAACTCCAGTGAGGGATTTAAAGTTTGTTACTGAACTAAAGTTACAAACTCTGTTGTCGTAGCAAACATACGGACTCAGATTTATACAGGTTTACTGGCTTCCTCTGTGTGTTTAAAGCCTCCATCTGCTGGATGAGTTAAACTCACTGTACTGTCTCTGTGTGAGCATAAACTGGATTTTCTTTCAAAATATAACAAGATGACAAGGAATAAAACACAAGTTATATGTTACGAATGACACCAGATGGATTTGTAAACTTGAGTTCAAGTTTAAGTTTCTGTTTGAGGGAGAATTCTGTTCCTTGAGTAAAGAGAATAAACAGGCAGAAGGAATTTGGTTGCTGCTGTTGCATTTGCTCCTTATTTGTAGGTTTTAAATCACATTTCTGATCTTTTTGTCCTCATGCCTGGATATATTACTTTAATTTATGCACCAAAATCTGGGCAGCCAAGAGATGAATATATGAAACCCTCATCCCATCACTGCCAACCCAATCTGCCTTCTTGTAAGAAAGTCCACCAAGGAAAGAAAAGCCACTAGAAACAGATGGATCGTGACAGGGACTTGTAAAATTTGGAACAGAGAGGAGAAGCAGAAACCCAAATGAAGCATCTTGTAACTCACTCCTCACAGATTTTACTACAGCACTACACCACACACATTGTAGTAGAGGATGGGCGGTTTTCCCTGTAGCTGCGTCACGTCAGCTGCACATTTTTAGCGAGCGCAGGATTTGTGTGACTCAACTGAGTGCGTCATTAAAATCATCCACGGGGACTAACATGTTACATCATCAGTTTGGCACGAGTAACACTCTGCTTCTCTGTGTGTCTGTCTCCCTTCTTATTTTCTGTATCCTAAAATAATACTTTATATCACATCTCTGTGTTTCCTGATGCCTCCTGTCTCTCCATCTTTTCTTCAAATCACTCCCTTTGGAGGACGACTCAGAAAAATTTAAAGGATTGCAAATCAACAAATTTCCTGAGAAGACACATGCCTGTGCTGTGTTTTTGTAGTTTAAACTGCACTGACTAAATATCAGTTTTAAAGACGGTTTAAACATTTTTTGTAGCAGTCCATCACCTTTCATCATCTTTATTATCCTTACAATCACTGGATTTATCTTCCTTGAATCCTTTTCTCTGAAGATAACTTTGCGTGGACGCTTGTTGGACTCATAAGAAACACACATAGATGGAGACAAATAGACAGAAGTGCAAAGAGGCTTGGACTTCTTAAACCTCCAGTGCGCAAAAAAAGACGAAGTCTATCTATGATCTTTGACATAAACAAAAAAAGACCAAGTATTTTTGAAAAAATGAGCCAAGAGCTCTGCTGGGAGGCAGTCCTCTGCAATAGATGAATCAAACGAAAACAGCACCTGAGCTCAAGTTTACCTGATCCAAGAGCAAATTTTATTTTTAGTCACATAACACAGACAAGCAGCAAACATAGATACGTATATAACACAGTTTTAATGGTGTCATCTCTTTCTAAGGGAAAATAAAAAAACACAATTTGTTCTCAAAGCCAGATCCAAAAGTTGCCAATGCTTTGATACATTTCAAAATTCTGTACTTTAAAGCAGTGTTTCTCAACTGGTGGGTCATGACCCAAAAGTGGGTCGCAGATTTTGCCCAGGAGTACAAAAAAGAAAAAAAAAAAAGCTATTTTCAGAGTAAAACTTCTGTGCATTATTTTGAAGGTGATTTTTTTTTGTAGAGTGCATCAATTCACACTCCAGAACAGCAGGTGGCAATAATACCTTGTAATGATAAATGACAGCATTCATTTAATAATATAGGAGAAGAAGATCATAAGAAAGAGATGTAGCATACTCAAATATGATAGAGGCTACATTAAACATGAATTTTATCCTGTTGATAACAAAGGAGGAGGAAAACATTTGTATGTTTTGTGCAGCACGGTGTTCGCAAGTGAGAGTATAAGGCTGTCAAAACCTGAGCAGATCAGAAAAAATGATGGTTGGTCCTGAAGCCGGACCAGTTGAGAGCCACTACTTTAAAATATAGTCTCTTTTAAGTTTTGATGGCATTTAATTACTAAAGCATTTTTTTTAAAGCTGCCAACAACAAAAGAGAAGGAGAGAGAGTAGAGTTGGTGAAGTTACATAGAGACAGTGAAGAGAGTGAGCAGTGTTAATAAAAGCAAATGGGTGAATCAGAGAAGAGAGACTTGTTAAAAGTTCACACAAAATGCAGAGCGGTGCCAGATTTAGTCCACTTGCTGTAAGTTGAGCTTCTTACTTCTCCCCTCGTGTGTCTCTCTGCTCTGCTCTCTGTCACAGTCACAAAAATTCTGCTCAAATCCTGATTGAGTCAAAAGCATCTGCTTGATGTGTTTATTTTATATTATTTATTTCGTGATTCAATTTTTAGAAAATTTCTGCCTCCATAGAAAAGGAAATATCTTCCTCTCTTCACCAAGAACCTTCTGTTACAGTATGCTAGTGTCACAGATTTGGTGTTCATAGACACCGAGCTATTTTCCCTCTAACCTCTCCTCATTCTTCTCTTCCTTCTACTTTTATTCCTCTCTCTTCCAGGAAGACAAACATAGAGAGAAGAAGGAAAGTGGAGCAGAGAAAGAAGGAAGCTATAAATCACCCTCCACCTTCTGAGTTTGGGTTTTGTTGTTGCTCTCCTCCATGGTGATGAATTGCCATCCTCTGAGAAAGAGAGTGTATAAAAACAAGAAAATGAAAGTAATAAAATAAAAGAATGAAACAGAGGGCTATTCCACTCTTTCTCTCATTCTCTTTCTTTATCCAAAAAAGAAACAGGATGGTGGCCCATCAGAGGGATGATGGGATGGAGAGAGTGAGAACAGAGAGACGTTTTTTGGTTCTCCCCCGGAAGTTTATGAGCCGTGAAGAGTTTTCAGGGAAGCTGAAAATGCAGTCATTCATCAGACACTTTCAAGGATCCTCCAGTATCCCCCTTTCTCCCATTTTCATCTCTACTGTCGCCCTCTTTTCATATTCCCCCTCCTCTATATCCTCTCCACTGACTCTGTTGATGCTACAAAACAAAAAAGTCTGTACAGTTATACATTTTAATATTCTCAGACACTCCACAGTTGCTCTTCCAGCACACATTTGATCCTCTGACCTTCTTAAATTCCCAAATATGTCACCTTTAAATTAGAACAAACTGAGAATGAAGGTCTGTTTCTGCAGTGATCTGCCTAAAAAGTCATCCAACCAATCTGAAAATCTATCCTGAAGCCTTATCTTCTATTTTATGTGCATTAGTTTGCAAATGAGGAAACATTTCTGGAGTTTTTCACAGTGACATAACTCTTAGAAATAATCATCATTAGCTGACATTGTTCAAAAGGTCAAAGCTTGTAGTTATATCGAAATGCTCCAGAAATGGCAAACACTTGTCAAAGCAGAGATGCAGTCAATAATAATACCCACAAACCTCTTTGTTCTATCGTGGTCAACCTTCATTTTCTCATTTCTGTGTCTGTCAGCAGTGGATTACAGCTTCCTCTGCTCTTCCCCAGCCTCACCCGAGAAAATTAACTCAAACACATCTCCACAGAGCAAACATTCCCAGAGGAAAACATTTGTTGTAGATCAGTATTTCGCTCCTCGGGCCTGGTCTTTTCTCAAATGGGAAAGGTTTTGTAATGTGATTAGATTGGCGGAGCTCCCCTCTCAGTCAGTGCCCCTGGTTTCCAACGAGAGTCTAGATTACAGGCTTTCTGATGACATCAAATATGCTGCTCTCTCTTTAACAGGATAATGGAGATTATAGGAAGCTTAAGGCATTTCCATTTTTCACGGTGCAGTAATGGCACTGTGGGACCAAACTGTGCTTCAGGTGTAAAACTGTCACCAAGCAGAAGAATATCAACACAGAGAAAGCACATGAAAGAAATCTCTGAGGTGTTGACATGTTAAACATGTACGTTTTCTTCAGGTCCAAGTTAAGGGGGAACTTTAAAGGTGAGTTAAGTTCAATCTGAGTTCATGGTGTTAATCCAATCATAGAAAGGGAGGATTTAAAACCCAAATGCACTTGAGGTGGTAATTAGTGCTCTTAATTGAAGCTGAGCAGATTAAGAAGCAATAGAGGAATCTGCATTTAAGCACCACCATAAAGAATGTGAGGCAGAAAAAAGTTTCGTTTCATTGACTCTCAAAAAAGTTTTCTCTGGGTTGGGTCGCTTCGGCTCATATAATGCTGGCATGAATCCACAATCTTTTCTTTTATATCTCTTTTCTTTAATGTTTAGAGGTCTGTAAATCCCTTTGAGACACCGGCCACCATGCAGGCACCACATATGAACATTTCTTTCTGAGTATTTCAACATCAACATAACTCATGAATGTGCAACAAAGTGTTGTGAGAGTAACACTGAATGACTGTCCTTCTTTACTGCACAGTTTTCAACCTAAAATGACTTTATTTAAATGATTTTTGCATTATGAAACTATATCCTCCTCCCCTACATTTTTGCAGAGTAAAGAAGTATCTGGGAAATTCGTCACGCTCTTGCAGCTGCCTCTATGTCTTTATGCAGGTCACTTCCCCAAGGTACAACACACTGTGAAATATTACCCAACGTACAACGCTTTCTCATCCATCTCTGAGACTGTTGACTGCCTCTCGTCTGCATCATGCACTGCTTCATGTTTTCAGTGTCTGACTTGTCAAACCTGTCTGTTTTTGTTTTGTCTGTCACAGAGCAGCACTGCTCTGATAACGCCATGCTGACAGCACTATTATTTTATTTTATTTTTTTCAAAATGTATTTGGTCCCATAATATCACCTCTGACATCCAGTATTTGTTGTTTTTGTCTGTTGATTTATGACAGACAGACTTTTAAGTACACCGTGTTATAGGACTTTTTGTAGCGTATGTTGACATTTGTTGTGATTGAAGACAGGAGAGCTAGATTTGATGAAATGTCACTGTTGAGAGAAGCTATTTGCTGACAGAATCTCTGTAAAAGTGTAAACGCAAAAACATCAAGAGCTCTGTAAGAAAATGAAAATGTTAACAAGCCAAGATTATGTCCTCTGTTGGAAAAAAAAAACAGCAGATAATTGTTCAAATGATGTTTTACTACAATTGAGTAATCAATATTTGTATAAAAATACTGAAGTTGAATGCTAAAGTTGAATATTCAGGGTGCATGAAGAACTTCAGATGTGAATCCAAGCTTGATAACTATCGCCAGATACAGGTGTGATTCATTAAAATGTAGAATGACTGCAATTTGGTTGGGGAGACTTGTTGAGTGGTCAGCTGACTCTCAAAATAAAGGAGTATGAATATTTTTATTAGCTAATCCAGCTCTCAAGTACAGGACAAAATCAATAAAGCTTTAAAAGGTACCAGTTTGTCCACAGGAGACACTCAAAACAATACAAACCAAAAGTTTTTCACAGCAGCCTATTACATTTAACTTATGAATATAGTTTCTACGACTGTTCTGTTTGCTCTGTTTTGTAGTTTTCTTCATTGGTTTTGGAAAGCAGAAGAAAAGCTGATTGAAAAACTACTTTCAAAGCATCAACATATGGTGTAAAAAAGAGTTAGCAAATACTTCATGCGGACTTAAATCATTTTGGTCAGTTACCTGTTGAATTACACTTTTAGCCAGGAACATCTGACTCCTCTTACATAGGCAATGATGAGTCCTTTTTTGATAAGCAAAGCTACAAGCGAATCAAACTAGTTTCCGTTCATGAAGGGGGAACATCATAGGAACAATAGCTGGGATGGATGCAGTTGTGGTTCTAAATGTTCTTATCTATGTATGTGCCATGGTGTTTGTTTGTTGTGTTTGAGCAATAGCATCCCTATGTATCGTGGTAATCTACTCCCTCTTCCGTCTGAAATTTAATCTCTGAGGCATACAGAAGCCTGCCTAAGTTAACCTGAGTCCCATAGCAATCACGTTATCTAGGTGTGTCAGTCGAGCTATGTTCAGTCTGTTCTCAGTCGGACTGAGTTGTTTACATGCATTTTAACAGTCTGATCTTGTGCTGACTGAGCTCATAGTCAGATTTCTTAAACTGCATGTACATATCCAACTCATCATACATGGAAAATATGATTCATTGGCTTTGGCTTGACTCCCAAAAGTACTGTACACTCATGGGGGAGTTTGCATTTCTTAAGATAAACTTCCTTATATGTGACTGATCTGAAGGTGTCCAGTCTGTTATGGTACCCTGAAAAATTTCCAACTTGATTAATAACCATTACATGTCATTTGGGTCCTGGAACTGAAGGCTATGAAATTGTTTGTTTGTGTTGATTTATGAGCTGCTACATCCCAGCAGTAATGGCTCATATGTCTGACTGTATGTTTTATTCCAAAAACAAATATCACAAACAAAACAGAAGGAACATGTAATAAAGGTGATTCCCGGTAAAGGTCTGAAAGACTGGAGCCACGTTCAGCGGCTTTGCACCTTTTTCCTCATTTAATGCAGGCAGGAGGCTGGAGAACAGCAGCCGCCGCTGGGCTCAGGTGAACGTGCGCCACGAGGGAAATAACACTCGTCTAAATCATGGAGCAGAGAGGGATGACAGGAAGAGAAGGAGGAGGAGGGATGGAGATAGAAGATGGGAGAGGAAGGCAAACTAAGATTAAAAGGGAGATATATGAATGAATTTGAGAGGAGGAAACAGAAAATGTTAAATAGTGAAGCAGAGAAGGGCACAAGGGGGAACATGGTACAAAGAGAATAAATAAAACCAATACAATGATGCAGAGCTTGTGCAAGAGGAGGAGGATGTGAAAAAAAACAGGAAAACAAAGAATAAATGAGATAGATCAAAAGATGTACTGACGAAAACATACTGAGGTGAGGCGAGGATGAAACACGAGAAGTGAATTTGCAAAGAAGAGAGCAAAATAAAGCCAATAAAGGTCAGGAAACAAAGGCATAAAACTTTAGAAGAGAGGAAAGGATGAAAAATAATCCAGAGGCTAAAATAAGTTAGAGACTGAGACTGAGAAGTCTAGAGCAACCTAAATGGGACAGTGGAGAGAAGAGGATGACAGAAATAAAGATGGACAGAGAACAGCATGCAGTGATGGAAGAAAATCAGGAATAAATTGGAAAGAGCGCAACTCGAGAAACAGGAGAAGAAAGAGGAGAGTAGGGGCAGAAATAAAGAAAAGAAAAGGAGCAGAATCGTAAATAAAACCAAATCCTATAGCGAATAAAAGGGGCTGCATGTAGAGGGGCCGAAGGCAGCAGCAAGAGGAATACACAAGGAGTAATGGGAGTGAAGGAGTGAGTAGAAGAGGAAATTAAGTGCAACATCCTCAGAGGTGAGCACTGCAGGGAGCAGAGAATTTGTTAATGGCGGTGTTAATTAACAGTGTGTGTGTAAAATGTGCTGATGTGGCATCCGTCAGCGGGGTTTATCATCGCTTTGTCCTCAAGTTACTGCTTATTCTGGGCATCAGTCTTCTTTATGCAGATGTGCCGCTTGTATATCGCTGAGCTGATGTTTCATAGTAATTATGAGTTCACCTGAGAATCAAGGAAATTTTGCAGGGCGGGATAAAGAGGCATTAGCTTAATTCAGCTGATGATTCTGGAATAAACTCTCAAAATAAGAACTTGGGCTTCAATCCTAAACCTTCTCTGATTGCAAGAGCACAACTTTACCACTGAGTGACAGGCACCATCCTAGAATATTTTTATGTTGGAGGGGTCTCTCACAACCTGTGCTCCCTTACAAGCATTAAATCTTTGAAGATAAGAGAAGTTTACTTTCTGTCTTGTGTATTCAAATTTTAACTCTTGTCACAGTGTTTAGCTCAGTATATTAGGAAGATGTACTAAGTAGATGTGTGTTTTAATGAGATATAAAGGAAAATCCAGCTGGTTTTCCAATCATCACTGTGTGGATGATAGTCCTGTGGTGAGTGCTGCTACCTTTCAGTCAGAAAGTTACTGGTTCACATCTGGGCAGGTGTGTGTTGATGTGGGGTTTGTATGCATCTTGTCTTGTGAGTTTGTCTTTGCAAGAGGATTTGTGGTCTGACTCTAATTTATATACGGAAAAATAAAGCGTATCTGACATTGTATGATACACATTGTATGGGAATAATTAATTGTTGGTTGACTCAGTCATACTTGTGTTGGGTTAGTCTTGAGCAAAAAATAGCAATTTAAAATTAAAAATGCACAAAAGGCTGAATGTCTGACTTTCTTGTTTAAATAACTTTAGGGTGTGTACATAGTGGCTGTGAAAAAGATGTAATGAAAAATTTACATTGTGTTACTGTGGTGTCATTTAAACATGAAGTCACAAATTAAGCCTTTTGTGCATTTTTCTTTTAAATTGCTAATGTTTTCTCAAGGAAACATTGAGCAAACATTTGCAATGTAAAAGAAAAATGCACAAAAGGGTGAATTTGTGACTTCCTTGTGTCTTGAATAATTCTGCTCTACAGCAACAGCATCGTTGGTACAGCGGTGAGTGCTGTGGTCCTCTGTCATGAAGGTCTCATGTTCTAGCCCTGGTCGGTGCAGGGATGGCAAGATGTCGCAGTTGACATGTCTCTCGTGCACATACTGAGATCTAGTACAGCATGCTCTGCAAACTGGGCTTACGGTGTACGGACAGGGACAAAATAGTACGCAATAAAACACTGAACAGTCAATCATCCTGACAGTCTTTCTTATACAACTTTTTTGTTAGGTATGGTTTCTGCTTTGTGTGACTGTCAATGACGAGCATCACAAAGACAAACATTTACACTCTGAACTTCAAGTGTAAGAACTTCATGCAGAAAGACCCCTTACAGAGCCTTTCATTGACTAATTGGATATGCCACTTTCCTCTGATGAAAAAAAAAAAAAAGATTTTTCTGCTTTTAGTTTCTACCTAAAACAACCTGACAAGCAGAAGAAAAAAATCATTTCTTTAAATTGTTACCAGTCAGGATGTGTCACCTTTTCCATGCCATGAACACTGTATATCCTGAGGATCTGTGTCCATATAATCTGAGCCTTTAATAGACTCCCACTGTGGGTGATTCAGCTTTTTTCTGCCTGATATGGCCTCTGGTCATTACTACATCCTTCCCTTTTGTGTGATACCAAAGAATCAGTGGACTTAGAGGCTAGAGGTGGACTGAGCGCTCTGAGAGACGACAGCGAGGGTCATGCACTCACCGCGTGCTGTCGGAAGGACACACGTGAAACATACATGTGGGGATTTTATGCTGCACGCGAATGCTGACTGCCTTGCAGTTTTGTTATTCTCAACATATTTGCTGGTTTATATGTCCTACAGGATTTGGATGTCCTTTATCACAGCTTGTTTCCCTTTCATAACAATCTGATTTTCTCTAATACTCATCTACTCTCTGAAAATAAAATTGATTATTGTTAATTCAGGCAACTTTTTGTCAAAGCGACAAAGCTTTGCTATTGGGGCTTTTAGTCTACATGATGTGAATGGATCCATGTTCTCCCTGAGAAATAGTATTTAGGAGTTATCAATTTTATAATAACTTATAAAGTCCTGCAGGACGTTTGAGAAACAAAAAGGGTTTTATTGTAAATAGTCTACCGAACACTATGACTGAACACATGCACACACATACACTTAGAAAATAACAGGTAACACAGATGCACAAGCTCTTCCTAATTAAACCAAATGCATGCACAAAGTTAATTTGGTGAACAGCTTATTATTCACCTGAATGAATGGTTGTAATTAAACAACTAAGACGATGAATACTTCTTGTGAGTAAAATAATTAAGTTAAAGGACAAATTAGTTGGCATTTTCCTCTCTAATATAAATTGCAACTTAATTAATTTTACTTCAGAAGCAAAATCTGTCAAACTGTTCAATATTGTTGTCAAAACAATAGATGTTTGACCTTTAACATAGAAGGTTGTGAACTAGAAATAAGTAAATATAAATATTATTGGTAGATTCTGGTATCTGTACATAGAAGCATGAGGAAACTGAGTCAAAAGCAAAACATTACAGTAGCATTTAAGGCTGTGTGAACTATTAGCTCCTGCAATGTCATTAGGAGCTAACAGCAGTAGAGGACACTGAAGGACAAACCATCTCTCCATGCAGCCCCTCCACAGCCTTTCTTTGGTGGTGCTGCAGAAATCGGCTTCATTAGTCGGAGTGACTTGTGTGACTTGACATGGATAAGCCTTGTGCAGATGCACCACAGGTCATGCTTTCTGCAGCTTCTTGCAAACTGCCCTGAATCAATCTCCATAAAGGAGACACTCAAGTCAGAGCTCTACCATTCTGCATCTGGTGGTAACAAGAGCCTCGACAGCAAACCAGCTGTCCTTATTAGACAGAATACAAAAAGAATGAAGCCACAAGAGATGGTAGGGTTTACTCCAAAAAGTGAGACAACCAAGTATGATCCATGAAGCCCAGCCTCGAAAACATTGGAAAAACACAAGCTCTGTATGCATACACATTGTGAACACAGGATAAACACAGATTGTGTACACGTATAATGAAATACTTAGTGATAAACAAGTTTCCAAAGAGCACCACAAATGCTGAAAAAAACTATTCAGAAAAGGGTTCCTCTCATGTATAATTCAGGGCAGATAAATTGAATTAAAATCCTGCTTGTGAAGCTGTGTTGTACTAAGTGTGTGTGGGCCGGGTCAATGGGTCTAACTATTTATTCAGCAAGTCTCCTCAAACAGGAGGAGAAAGAGCCAGAGACGGAGAGCAGCAGTAAGTCAAGAGCTTTGTTACCAAGCCCTGTGCTGTATTCAAAACAGAGCACAGCTTCCATTGCAGTGTGAGAAATAGCTGACAATTCAGCCGCTCATGAAATGTAGAGTCATGAAATTACAGAGGGAAACCTGAACTTTATTTTTGTCAGTTTTATAGGTTCAGATGCGGAATAAGGAGCAACATTTTTGATGTTGCCTACAACCTACAATCACTCTAATGTAATCTGTTTTGTGATACTTTTCAACGTCTGTGTGCTAAAGGTTCATTAAAATTCACCATATTATATTTGTATTGCTGCAAAACTCCAACATACCAGCTGACTGAGGTTGAATTGGATAAACTATTTTGTGCTGTGAGATAAAATTGCCATCTTAGTCAGAGTCTGATTGTTTCTTTAAGCGGGAGACAATGGCGAGTACATACATTTAATGGTGAAGGGATGAAAGAAACAAAATCACACACAGCTCAAGTTTTGGATCCCAAGAGTGCACTTTAGCAAGCTTTTTGGCTCCCAAAAGGACAGATTATCATATTTTTGAACAGCCAGATAATTATGATTCACCAACCAGGAGGGCACTTAAGCACTTTTGGCCCCTCAGAGGGCTCTTGAGCATGTTGTGGCACCCAAAAAGGGCACTTAAGCTTGTATTTTTGGCTCCCAGAAGAGCACTTTACCACATGATTTGGCTCTTGGGAGGGCACTTTTGCACACGTCTTGGTTCCCAAAAGGCAATCAAGCAGGCTTTGGCTCCCAGACAGGCAGTTTATCATGTTTTAACCATTCAAAGGGGCTGATTAGTTTGGTTTGCCAAGAGGTTGGACACTTCAGTGTGAGTTTTGGCACCCAATAGGGTACTCTAGCAAGTGTTTTGGCACCCAGGGGGGCACTTCTGCGCATGTTTTGGCTCCCATGCTGGTAGTTTACCATGTTTCAACCAGCCAAGGAGGCAGATTAGTCTAGTTTGCCAATCAACAGGGCACTTCAGCATTTGTTTTGGCTCTTATGAATGCACTTCAGTGCACATTTGGCTTCAAAGCGGGCACGTTTTGGGGCATTTCTCAACAAGTGGGCCTCCCTTGTGTATACTTTTCATGGAGGAATAATCTTCTGGGTTTGCTAGTGGTAGAAACAAGATGCTTTTGGACAACAGAGATTTTCCCCCTGGAACTGCATGCCTTTCAACTAGGGGAACTATTAGAGGGTTCCTCTTGTAATTTTAGAGCCAAGATGAGTAAAGTTTCCAAACAGCAAGTTGCTTTTATTTATAGTGTCAACACAGCTTGTGAATGTGATGGGCTGTATCTTCTTAAACCCCCTTCGGTAAAATAAAGAGTACTGTTCACTAGAGACCCATCAGCTGACGCCTCCATCAAAGTAAAGAGACGCCCGTTTTACTGGTTGCAGTTTCTTCAAATACTTAATTATACCCAGGGAGGCAGTAGAGTGTGTGTTGTAGATTTATTTATATGTGTGTGTGTTTGTGGGGTGGGGGGGCTGTGTGTATGGGGAGATATGGGGAGTGAGTATAGAGACTGAGCCAAATGGGAGCTTCCGCTGAGCCTCGAGGCAACTGTTGACTGTGGCGGAAAATATTAGACTCTCAGAAATAGCTGACGTTTCAGTGGGTCTTCAGCAGGCACACACACTCACGCACATAAAAATACACATGCGCACACATTACTGTGAACACACAAATCCTCTTTCTCTCTCTCTACACTACCCCTCTTACGCTTGCAGCTAAATGAGGATTGCTCTTATGTCATTAGGACAGAGTCTGTGTTGTTGCAGAAAAAGCAGGATCACAAACACGGAAAAATCAGCACAGACATGAAACATGCCCCACAAACATAGAGTTGTTTTCGCACTTGTAAGGACTTACCTTTAAAAAGACTTAAGCATTTTTCTCCAGAGACTGAGGCAATCTTGAGTCGGCAGATCATGGTGCAGATGAGGATGAAAGAGCATGAAACTTTGTATAACTGTTGAGAAATAAAGAGTCATTATTTTACAAATTTTCTTTAGATTACATGACAAATTCAGCTATATCTGACAGATAAATATTGTGCCTCAGCCATATATACACACACAGAACACCCTACGACCTCATATAAAACAGATCACAATCTCCTTATCCCTGTGTCTTTCACACTCTCACATGTGGGCATCAGGTGTTCAGGATATGGCTTATCCATCTGTTGCTGTGTATGTAAGACACAAGGCTGAGAGAGGATACAACCACGATATTAAAAGTTTCAGCGTAGAATGTTTACTCCATCACTTCTCACTAATGATATTTTTTTTTTTTTAATCTTATAAGATTTGTACTCTTCCTCTTTGTTTTGTTGCTCGAATCTTTTTGCCACCCTGCATAGCAACATGCATGTTTTCACCAGGAAAGCAAAAGTTGTCTTAAATGTTCATTAGGTATCATATGTTAGGTTGATCTGCAGCGACTATCTGTAAAAGGAAATCAAATATCAGTGATTATTTCATGCAAACGGTTTTTCATTTAGCTCCATTTCCACCAAGTGGCACAGATTAGTTTGTCTTGGTACAGCATGTATTTGGTGGCATATCATTTGACTAAAAATGGGACAGTTCCCCAAATTACCAATCCATACTGTCCCATTTTTGTTACCCATCTGTTGGGGTGCCAGACATGCCAGTCCTAAAAGGTGGAGCTTGGAAAAAAAAAAAAGAGTCCCTTCTGTGTAACAGTCGTATTTGAGAACAATGCATAACCCTAGATAAGCTTGTTTTTGTCTTGTTTGTTTCTCTTTTGGATGTCTCCCATTGCTGTTCTTTGTTTACCACCCTACATTTTTCTTCTTCTTCTTGGATTTAATAGTGGGGTACACTGTTGCACTGCTATGCCGTCACACCATTACAGAGCTGACGTTGCTATCCACAGCCGGCTTAAACGCCACCCACCAAGAAGGCCCCGGTTGGCGCTGGAAACAAACAGGATCAGGCTTTACTGATCCAACCTGTTTCAAACTGTACTGACCTATACCTGACCGCTTGGTGGAAACAGGCTTTAGACTGTCTGACTCAGAAAGTGATGTGAGAATGTGGTAACAAACTTGCAAGATCTATTACAGGCATAAAAAGATGACTAAAAGAAAGATAACAATGTATTTACTTTTGAAATAAACAATGTTTGCACTAATTATTTACTAAAGATGAAGAACCACAGGGGGCTGTCCTTGGTCCTTTGTTGTTTTCAGTGTTTTTCAGCTAATTCTTTGCTCAAAGGTCTATTTCCTTTTTAAAGGATATGCATATACAAGCTTCATGATGAAACGTGCATATGCCGAGATGGTCTTTTATGTGTTTAAAATCACCAGGTGGAGCAACTATGTGAGAGCAGGTGGTGACAGTGATGAAAAGATCGACCTTTGTGGCAATGTACAGCTGAACACTGCAGAGCTCAAGTGACGATTATCGAGAGGACACGAGTAGGACAGTAAGCCCTTGTTGATTGGTGCAATTTTCCATCTTATAAGAAAATAGGAATTTGTTGACTTGTCTTTTTGGAAAAACATGTCTTTTTTTGCTCTAAATGTTAAAGAGCAACGAGAAAGCCGTTTAACATTAAGATGTCTGTGTCGTTTGTGCTGAATTATTCATTTGAACTTTGCATAATTGCAACTATGACTACTTTGGTTGCATGAATAATTAATGACTAATGAGTCCTGTGTTTAACTAAAGTCTCTAATTATGTTATGTACAAACAGCAGATGGGAGCAGCACAGTAGGAGCTGCATTTACTATGACAGAGCCGTCAGAGTTTACTTTTAATTGGATTCTTCCTGAACTTTTACCCTTTTACGGTCTCATAGTTTGAAGACTCGTTTTGTCACGTTTCTGTACTTCAAGTTTTTTCATGCGTGTAATTTTTTCAGTAATTTCAAACTGTAAATCTTTTGATGATAATAAAATGAGGCAGATGCATTTCTGTCATTGAACAAAGCTGTGCAGTTCATATTCAGCAGTGAGATAAGGAAAAGCTGTTAGTTTCAGCTGTGTTGGCCTATGTGGTTGTGGTGTTAACACTATAATGAAGCACTTGAAGACCAAGAAGAAAAGGACGGCTGATTGACAGTCCTGTCTAGTCTAACAAACCACACTATTGTGCTTGGGGAAGAGAAATTGAGGTGCAATAAATTAAACAAATATCTCACATGAGCAATGCACACAAACCCAAGTGCTCTGCTGTTAAATGTGCGCTGCATTAATGCAGGTCAGAAGCAGCAGTAATAAATGAAAAAACACTTTTATACGAGTCTCCAGCATGCAACTCATATTAATTAACCCAGACAGCTGGGAAAAGAGCACAAACGGCTGTGAATTACCTGTGTGGAGGTCACTCTGTGACAGACAATAAAGATATCATCGGTGCTGTGTCAGGTGAGCCGGGTGGAGGATGAATGCTAATGAGAAGAAATGTGTTAACAGAATAATTCAAGGTGAGCCTTCTAGTTTCTCAAATTGCTCCATCTGTCTCAGATGTTTAACAGTTACTCTGAATCATAATGAGTGCAACAGTAAAACATGCTGAACTTTCTAAATTAGCAACATTACAAGCTGCCAGGTGTTGGAAGGTCAGAAGTCAAAGGGAGGGTATCACACGTGACTCCAGAAAGGTTCTTTATGGCAGTTACATCCTCATTTACAGAATAAAGAGGACACTTTTTGTCCTTTAACTGCAGCATGATGAAAACAATTCTTGAAATTATAATAAAGAGTCAACAGAATTTTAACTCTTTGTGGTTTAACTTTGTCAAACTTTGTAGGAGAACATAAACAGTATTCAATTTTTAAAAAAAAAGCCTGATACCTGTCTTCCACAGAACCTGGAAAAAAACAATTTGGTCTTGAGCGTAGAGAGAATTGAGTCACACTGAGTTGATGGAGAGTAGATGAGGGCAGGTGTGTGGGCAGCAGCAGGTGAACAGAATGAACAGCAATCAGGAGGGAGCTGGAGAGTGTCAGTGAAGGAGGATACACCCACACAGAATCACACATAGAGAGACAGACATGGAGACACAAGGAGCTTCTTCATATATGCAATAAAATGCTGTGAAATTTTCCAGAACACTCGGGGTGAGCTTGCCTGTCATGCATACATTTCTATTTTTCTATACCATCCTGACCTGTAGGATGGAATCTGTGTGACCATAGCAACCAATATTCAGAACAATAAATCCACAGCAAGTGAGGTGTATGGGCTGACGACCTTTATATAATGTTGCTGTTGCACAACCAGCTCTTTTCCACTCTTTTGTCAGAGTATATGTGGAAGTGATTTAAAGCAAAAACTGTCATCATAGTATCAGGCCCTGTTGCTCCATCCACCCTCAGGATATGTTGTGCATTTTATTTTGTCATGATTCCTTTTTCCTGTTAAGGTCATGTCCTTCAACACTGAAAACTACCAAACTGCCATTTTGACTGTTCTGATTGGTTTTTTTTAATATAACTTTTGGAGATATAAAACACAGCATGTAGGATCATTGACTTTTCTTCAAAGTGTCTTTATTTGTATTATGATTTGATGATTTAATTTAAAACATATACCTATATGTATATTACTCTTCAGGAGCTTAAACAATCGGTCAATCTACTTATTTTTTTAAACATTTTTCCCACAGTTATAGTTTCAAAATGTATATTGCAGTTGCCTAGCAACTATCCGCAGGATCTGTCAGAGTTGGTAGCATTATAGGTAATGTCTGTTTTGCACAGTAGGACAACTTTAACCTGTAAAAATTCAGAGACAAAGTTTGAATAAAATGTCTGCAATGGATTAGGTGAGAAAGATGGGGTTGCTCATCCTGCCTCAGTCACATAAACACTCAAAAGACAGACAGAAGTAAATGTCTTACTAAAGACCTTTGAATGTAATTCTTGTTTCTTTTTTTTTTGTCTTTTTTTTTAAGAGAAGTGACTTTTTTGAACCATGGCTCACACTTCAGGATTCTTGGGCTGATTTTAACCTGTTTTGACCTTCCCAACAATCAATGTAAAAATCTGGGCTGGGACCGAAATCAACCCCAATTTTCACCCCAGATTGTCTTCTAGTGTGACTAAGTTATGGATCAATCTTGAGCCCTGCAACTTGCTTGTAGACTTGTCCACCCAGCCCCAATAATCTTCAAGCATTTTTGATATTCATCAGAACGATTGGACCTCTCATTCTTGCTGAGGATGATAACAGCCAATCAGAGAGAGCCACTTAGGGGAGACTGTAAATGAAAGGAATTTATCCCATATTTGTATACATTTAGTGTTCTTTTTCCTTTTTTTCACTCACTAGCACAGCACTAGTATCCATTTTTTGTGCTTTTGCTTCCATTCACCTTCTTCTTTTGACTGGGAAACATACTTCATTTAAACCAATCTGCCAACAATAGATGCAAAGACACATCTTTTTGGTGCAGGTGTCATTTTCTCGTTTTGGTTCAGTGAAGCAAAAGGATTAATTTCAAACTATATCTTATGACTTTGCAACAAAAAGCAAATAAGCACAAAGAAAGAAAAAAATGCAGATTTCATAAATACCTTCCTTAAATGAGCCGTGATGAGGCATGTATTAGCGTTCCCACAGCTCCCTACTTTAAGCTCCATAATTCAACAGGAAATAACCATCAGAATAATGAAGGAGGAGATTTGTTGGCTGGCCTCTCACGTTGAATAAACATCCTTCTGATCCTGAGGTATAAATATATGAGCCGTACTGATAAGCATGGCTTTGAATAAAAACGCCTGTAATTTGCATTCATTGGATCATAATATGACAATACACGCGCGTGTGTGTTTATTCTGTATCTACAGCAGGACAGACGTTAAAATGTATTCTCTCCGTGCCAGCAGACATCAAAACGCCATTCAGCTGCTGAGCCATGTTTGCACTGATACCTCTGTTTTTTAAGCGAACAACGGCTGTCAGCTATGTATCTGTGTGTTTGTGTGTGTGTCTCCTTGTGTGTGTCTGAGTGTAAAGACGTCTCTAAATATAATTTCACAGACGTGCCAAGCTGCCAGTGTTGCTTCAGCCATTCAGAGAGATGAGGGGAGTCTGGCGTCACATCAGTGGGAGCGTGTTTGCCAGCGTGTGAGTGGGAGAGTGAGTTTTGACAATGAAACACACCATGTGTTTCACCTTTCTCTGGCTTTTCTCTCACTTCATCCAAGCGTTACGACCCTGGGCTGTAATCCAAGATGAAAACACACAAAGAAGTGACACAGACGGTCTGCACAAGTATGTGTGCACATGTGGTGCAGGCAGATCAACAAATGTAGTCAAATGAGATACAAGTTACATCACATTCTTAAGCAAACCTGCTCACACTTACATGTTTTATGAAGCAACATTTTCCTCTAGAGCAGAGGTCTTCAATAGGGGTCTGCAGCCAACAGGGGGTCCATGGAGGTTCTGCAGGAGGTACGTGACTTATTTTTGTAAATCAGGCAGTTTTTTTGATCTTGTCAAATATTTATTACCAATATTTCTGTTTTCACTCATGATACTGTCTTTGAACACTTATGAAAACGCAGAGGCCATAGATTATCTTTGATTCAGGAGTGGACACATTCAGCAACACAGCAGCTCTTTCAAACTACACACAGGTTCACTTTGCATTCACCTCTAGCATTTTAAGACAGAGGAGGACCCTCCTTTATCGCTGCTCTGCTAATTACGCAGCTGAATGTTTCATATTGGCTGTGTATATATACACATACATGGGAGTGCTCTGACTCCTCATGAGTAGGGGTTCCTAGGTCTGAAAAACACTGAAGACCTCTGCTACAGAACTGTGGTAGTCTTTTTTTATTTATTTATTTTACACCAAGTACCACCCCAGAAAATAATTGGTTCACCAAGTACCACCATCATCACTGATATTAATCCAGTGGAGCAATGGGCTTCAGCTACATCTATGTACTGTTCAATGCATAGATGTAAAGGTCTTATTCCTTATTCGTACATTTATTATTTCAAACAATATTAATGCACAGTTTTAATGTTAACACTGTGCTTAAATGTAAAACACTAATAAAAAAAAAAACACATCACAAAAACGATTCCATTCTAATGAATTTTGCCCTAAAGTTAAAGGTAGGGTCTGCAGGATTTCTCATTACTTTTTATGAACACAACATCCAAACAGGGCCCCTCCTCCGTGGCTCCGTACCAGCAAATGAGATATCCTGGAAATATTGTGTCATTCTTTCTCCACATGTTACTGTCGCTATCGTAGCAGCTTGGGATAGCTTCTAATGTCATCAACACACAAAGTCACTTGCTCACTGGGTGTGCAGTGATTGGCTGGTCAGCAAACAAACATCTTGAGTCAACATCCAAGCAAACATCAATGTAACAGGCAGAGAAGGGGGCTGAGGCAGACACAGACACTGACACACAGGTATCAAGACCCGCTGATGACAATTTGGTAGTATTAGTCTCATAAAAATTGACATTTTATGTTTTTAGGAAAGTCCTTCAGACACCTGCCTTTAAATAAAAATGTACTTAAATAAACACAAAACAGTACATAAATAATGATGTAATGCAAATGTATTGGGTATAAATGTAAGGTAAATCTGTACTATACTCGAATGGTGAGTGAAAAAAAATTAAAACATTCCATTTGTGTCAGTGCAAGTAGAAAAACAGCTGTACTGTAGCTAAACTTAAGTCAACCAAACAAATGTAGTTGGATTCACGTTACCACACTGATTTATACCATTTGCTGCTGCATTGAGCAGATACTCAGGGGACTTGACCAGCGCTACTGGTGCTAACACTAGTGTTAACACATTTTCTGGTCTATCTCCCCTCCTCTTTGGTTTTCATGCTTGAATCATTCTCCACATGATCTGCACTTTCCTTCCCAGATTGAAGTCACAACATAAGTTTCATGATTCAAAATATTGTGTTTCATTCATAAATGTAGTAGAATCCCATATACTTGATTGTATTACATGTTTTAATTTAATTTGATTTAATTAAGTCTATATTTAACTCAGAGTTTCCACAAGTGGGAGCTGAATACCAATATTGGTACATGTATGACACTTTGAGAAAGGCTCTTTGGCACAGTAAACATGAAGAAAATTTAAAATGCCAGCATTGATTTTGACTCAATCTAGGTCTACCTGTACACTGTCCAGTTAGACCTGCCCAACTGACTGCTCCACCTAGTTGGGTGAATATCTGCAATGTCAGGAATGTTACAAACTGAATTCTCTCGTGCATTAAAATGAGAGCTACCAGCCAATTCCCCAACATCCACAACTAATCAGAACATGCTGTAAAAGAAAAGTAAGCTGAAAGACAAAGATAAGAGGCACTTGCTCCTCTCTACATGCAGTTGTGTACACACACAAATCAATTACACATGTAAAAACATTGTCTCACAAGGATAAATACAAGTGAACTGTACAAACACCGCACATCGGGATAACATCCTGCGTTGATGTTCATACATGTTCAAACACATGCAAACCCAGCATGAGGCAAGATGCTGCTGGTTTTGCAGAGAGGACAGATTCTCCTCCACACAGAGCCGGGATGCTGCAGCACTCTGAGGCTGACGGCTCGGAGATTTAAAGCTCGCTGCTGCACTCAGCTGCCTGCACAGGATTTTCTAATTAGAGTTGGCGACTTGGCTTCAGCTTCGCCTCGCAATAAATCACAGAGCCTCTCAGGTGCATTCCCTGCAGCCCTGCTCAGTGGCATTTCACTATCAGCACACTGATTGAGTTCCCCTGATATTTCATCCAAGAGAAAGAGGAGGGAAATGGAAACAGTGTGCATGTGTGTGTGTGAAGAAGCTTGTACGACACCTAAACAGGTTTATGAGGGGACATAAGAGGATGAAACTGGGTAAAATCCATGCACCACGTGCGACAAACTCCTACACCTGAGGCTTTGTTTCTATAGAATCACAATGTTAATTTGCTTTAGGACACAGCATGAGTGCCAGCAATATTTTGAGCTGGAAAAGAGAGAAAGTGGCAGATTTATTGTTTATTTTGCTTCAGTGAGGTGTTAGGGGAATTAAATGTGCAAAGATTTGGCGGCCTCGGTTTATCCATTTTTTTCCCCCTTGACTCTCTTTGGTACAAAATTAAAGTTTTGTTGAGCAGAACAAGGCCAATTTAATTTAATACACAAAACTTCAGAAATAAGGCTGCTTTTATTCCCTGCCTAGAAAAAACACACATGCACAAGCAGCCCAAGAGTATTTCTGTTCAGTCTTGATTTGCAGAAATCTCTTTTGCATGAGAGTTTTTTTAATGTACGCTGTGAGTTTTTCTTTTTTTTCCCTTTTGCTGAGTATGCATTTTTTTATTATTTTGCATCACTTTTCCTGTCATTTGTGGCTCATTCATCCATCTGTTGCATGGGTTATGAATGAAGTTCATAGACTACAACCACCTTCTGAACCAGGCTGTAAATGCACTTCTTAATTTTAGAGTAAAGAATCTGCTTTATCGAATGGATGTGTATGTGGTTGCTGGTGCTTAAGGAAGCCTCAAGTGGACACTGCTGGAACTGCAGTTTAGAGCCCCTATGTAACAGCTTCATAGTTTAAGACTTATTGTTGTTGCTACTTCTTGTTTCAGTTCAGTTCAGCTCTAAAATCCCACACAAAGGTAGTCCCACCTTTCATGTCTCTGCAAAATAAAGGAATATTATGGTGTTTACAATAAATGCAACCTGAATTCCAGTTCAACCCAGTGTAGGTATGAAACCTTTCCTCCTGTCTCTGCTGAATACAAATCAGATTGACCTTGCGTGTCATGCTTTAGTATCTTGCCACTGAAAAACAGAATGATTGGAGAGTTGAGATTGCAATCCATGTGACTTTAAAATGACCGGTTTCACTCGTAATGACCAGTCTTGCTGCCTGATGGTGACACGATGTCTTTATAGAGATCAGTGTGGTCAGAAAAAAGGAGAGCTGTCACACTTCAATGCACTTCTGACATGATGTGACTGTTGAATGGATGGTGTTGATTGTCACACAGTGTAACTGACGTTTCTGTGAACCCTCAGATCTTACTCTGTTATTCTTACTGTATTACAGAGTTAGACCTCTGAATTCACCTCTCGTCTTAGCAGAGCATTTTAATAGATTCCATCAGTGAGCTGACTAGCTCTGGGCTGGATTATTTCATAACATTATAGGATTTGGATATCTGTGCATCAACGGGATTAAGTACTAAGATTGTGTCTCTATTTAATTGACTGGATAAACTCAGAACACAAAGATTTCCATTTGCATTCCTCTTATCTATAAAACACTTAATTAAGTTCTCAGAAAATTGCTACTAAATGAATACTACTTAATCATTATTGTTGTCCAGAGAAATCTGTCTCAAAAAGTCATCTTGCTTCCAGCTCCAAAAAGAGCTCTGTTTTTAGTTATATGTACCTTTTAGCTTGTCAAAGTTTTTCTTCTCACACGGCCTCCTGTAAGTGTGACAGATGTCCCTCAGTCACGAAGCAGCTCACACTCGCTGTGCACACTGTATATGTCAAATCTAAGCTACTCTCACCTTATGAAAAGAAAACCTGGCTGTGCTCAGGAGACAAGATGGAAGATGGAATTTCTAAGTCTCTGTGTTTGCAGTTTAACAGTAAAACAGAAAGAGCCCAAGTTGAGGTGCAAGGCTTCATCATGTTGTGTGCAGTCATCAAATAATATTTACAGGTTACTCTCAGCTCATTTGTTGATCCTAATCTACAACTTAAAATGAGACTATCAGTGCCCATATAGGTTATTTCTAAAGGCTATTTCTCAGCTTCCTGATCAAGTTGGATTGGACTGGACTGGGTTGATTTACAATAAGTCAGAGTCTCTATGACAACATCACATCGACTGACAATGTTTAGCAGTGAGGAGAGAGATCTGCGTTTCCTTGTGAGATGACATCTTGGTCTTATTTTGAAGTAATAATAGACACTAGAGCTTGACTGTTCGAGAGCAAAAGGGCAAAAGAGCAGAAGAAAGCTCAGCGGGAGAGTCATAAAGCATGAGCTAAAGGCTAAAACACAAGTCAGGCTGTTTGTGATAATGTCCATTCCAACCCACATGCACATTTGCTTTGCTTGGTGAGGTTAGAGTCAGCTACTAAACTATGATGCAACCTTACAAAGTTTACTTGTTCTCACATCTCAGACAATAGCACTACATAACTGATGATAAATACATTACCTTATTGTGTTGTAACCAGTGAAATGTTGATTTGAACAAAGAAAAGGAGTGCTAAAAACATCTGTTCTCCATTAATTAAAAAAAAAATGCACAAGTGATATTACCCAGACAGTTTGCATGAGTCCTCCAGCCGAAGGAGTTACTGCAAAACACTTCACACAGATTCTCCTCACAGTCCCTTTGAGCTTGATGCTGCTTTTCTGAAGATAATCTGTGGTTAGATTGCCTGACCCAAAGGGTTAAAGAGTTCACTAAAAACAAATCTTTGCACTGAAATTAACATCAGTGATTCAGAGTCCCAAGGCAACTAATTTTGAAAACCATCCCAGGTCAATTTATTGACAGAAGAAAATGCTGTACCCAATAATTAAGTTCAATAATCCTCCACGTGTCCAGTTCTTTTTTTTTTTTACGATAGCTCAGAGCATTTTGTTTTAACTTCTTCGTGTTTGCCTGCGTTAGGATGGAGGTCGGAATGATCTGCACTCATGCATATTTGTTCTACATAATGCATTAAAAAGCTCTCTGCAGCATTTTCCCGTTATTGTTACAGGCCAAATATGCTTTTTGTCCGAGCCTTTCACTTTATTCAAGAAATATTACTCACTTAAGCTGCATCTTGCATTCATATTTTGGATAAAGAGGAGCTTTAATGGCTCAGTCGAACACTAAAAGCTCTGCAAATTGTTTAAAAGCTACAACAGATGAAGGATGCGGATGCTGCTGTAAATGGAACAAACAGTCAAGTCCGGCCTGGCCAGTCGGATTTTAGCTTCAGATGCTGTGCAGCTTTTGTGTCTGATCTCTTCAAAGAACATAAATCCAGGCAGGTTCCTGGGACTTTGGGTAAATGCCCGACTGTTTGTGTCTCAAATCAGACTGAAACAGAGAGAAGATATATTTCACTGTGATACTGCAAACAGATGGGACAAACTTCCTAATGAACAAAAAGCCTGTGCTGCAGCTTTTTTCCCCCCTTGAAATCTCACTTCAGAATGATCTCTCTCTCTCTTCTTGTCTTTTATTGTACCAAGTTTTATGTGTAAGAGCTGAATTAGTATTATCGTTGCTAAATCTGGAATCTTTACTTCCTCAGGAAACCCATTCCTCACCCAAAGCACCTTAAAGTGCCATGAGTGCATTGGGAGAAAGGTGAATGGAAGTGAAATCCAGGGAGAGCAAGACTTAAGTCCTGCTTAATTTACAGCTTAGCAGGCTTCGAAGTCTTTTCTAACTGTGAGACTTTTGACTAACCTGCTGCTGTGAAATCCTGCAAACACCTCTCTACTGCAACATCAGATTTACCTTTATCAAAGCTGCTCATATTCATTAGATCTTGATATGGTAGAGAGAAAGAGAAGCGTTTTTTTTAAAAGCTCTGACTGGCCTGGTTTAGCACCTCAGTGGTGATGAGGCCTGACGGTGCTCAACAGCAGCTCATTGAGTCAGCAGTTCTGAACGTGAAGGACACTAACTCAAAAGCTTTGACTCCTGGTTAATTGTATGGATCTGTCCTGATCAATTCAATGTATTACTGCAACAGGAGCAGGAGGTGGAAGTGAGGAGGGGTCCCAGGGGACAAACAGAGAGCATCTTACCAGGAAGGGGAGGAAGGGTACGGCTGTTCATGTGCCTGACGCCAAGAGTTAGAGGGGAAACGATAAAGCAGCTGCTGCTGAAAACAGTGGATTTATCATCAAAGACTGCAGAGGAAAATTACACAATGTACTATTAGAAATCTATTAATGTAGAATTCAGGGCTTATATGTTGGAGGAAACAATGTTTCTTATTCAAATCACAACTTCCTCTTATCTCACCTCAAGATTCACCATAAAAATGTAGAATGCATACTCACGGGGGAAATACACTGCATCCGTCTGGGGTGCATCTTGACTGCGTTTGTCAACTCACACCGTCTGCGTGTTACGTCCGCCAGCCGCAGGGCTGACGGAAAGTTGGTGTCACAAGATAAAGAAGATTCCGTACTCCTCATTTTATAGACAAGTATCTCTTCAGTCATATTGGACTGTAAAACCAAAAATCTGCTAGTGTTTCTCCGCTCGTTCTGTCTAATCATCCTCAAAGTCAAGCTAAATACGATCTAATTTTGGCACGGTTTGTTTTATTTTGGAAGTCACCGGCTCTTTTCGATGCTTTCTGGGCACTACTTCCTGTCCCGCTCGATCTTCCCTACGCTGAATTAAGGATCACAGAAATAGAATTGCTGCGAATCACTTGCGTATTGCTGGCGTTGGCACGCAGCCAGACCGCAAGTGAATGGATGCAGTGTGAGTTGACACATTGACTTGAATGAGTCCTAATTGACTTTTTGCCGTGACGCATCAGAGACGGAACGCAGACGGATGCGGTGTATTTTAGCTGTCATGGTTTCTGGTATAAATTATAGTTTGGGTTACACTGACCAATCAAGCAGATTCTGAGACTTTTACAACATATGAACGCAGAGTATAATCTGGATCTGGTGAAGATAATAAAGGTGGAACTCATAATCACTGCTGGAAACTATGAAGGATGTGTGAATGATTAAGTAACACTTATAACGGAAAAACAATGTCAATAAAAAAATAGCCAAGCGAGAGCGTCACATGCCCCTGATGTTGTGCTTGTCACTTTTGCAAGATCAGGGCTAAAACTTGAGTTTCATTGCTGAAAAAGTAAAATAAAGTATTAACATGACGTTCCAGCTCACTTTGGGATTCAAGCATCGTCCAAAAGTTTCAGAACTCCCAAAAGCTTTAAAGGATTTAACTGTCCATCTGCCCCACGAGAGTCCCACTTTGAGTTTTACTTTGTCAGCTTGATGCCTCCTCACTGTTTGCCTGCCACTGATAAGCGCCATCAACCTTCATAAATCAAACCATCTTTGCTCTGTCTCTAAAATTCTCCCTCTTCTTCTCTCAGTAAACGATTAGATGTCTTTTCCTCAGCATGTCTGATCCATGTTTTTTTATCATCACGATAGCAAAGTTGACAAGTTTTGCGAGCGAGAGGGTCGATCTCAGCGCGGGGAAATCGTTTTGACTTCTCCTCCTCAGGGTTGTCACAGCGCTGCATCTTTGATTCTGCAGAAGCCGGCGGGTTTGTTTTGCTTGCGGGATCTTTTCCAGAAGCTTTGTGCCTTTGCAACGATCACAGCCATCAACTTACTCACAGCCTTCAAGATGCATTAGAGTTCTTCTGTGAGCAAAAGTCTGTCTTCTGTTTGTCTCCTCTGAAAAAGATCGCCCAGAGTCATCCTCTGTATTTTCACTAAGATATGATTGTTGATTTCTTGTCAATGCACATTAGTGTAAACTTTGATGGCTTGTTGCTTCATTCAGCTGCAGCTGGAGTCTGACTTCTGAGTGAAATGCAGTGAAAAGGGACAGAGACAAGACTTCAGGAATGTTTAACATCATACTTCGGCCGTGGCTGTGGATTAAGTTCACCAATAAAAATAACTTGCACTGCTTCCTGTTCTCTGTCTTTGTTTACATTCCAGGCCTTGGTCTCCCTCAGTTTCTGGTTTTCCTATTTTTGACCACTCTTGGTGAGTACTGACCCCTGCAGACCAGGAACACCCCCATGAGCTATTCCTCTGGCCCACACAGCTCAGCTCTGGTCAGAGTCACTCAAATCCTTAAGCTCATCCTTTTATTCCTGCATTTTAATTTGAGAGTCAAACTGTCACCTGTTCCCTCACATATTACACAGGTGCTTCTGTAATGTTATTATCAGTTTTTTTCTTCCCACCTATCAGAGGTCTGGTTAGGGAATGGTCTTGATCTGCAGAACTGATCTTAAACAGTGGCTTAAAACTGAAACCTTTGGAATATCTTTTTTTTTTTTTAAGTTCTTACTCAAAATACTCACGTCTGGCAGCACAAGATCTGTTTTATGTTTCTGCCTTGTCTACCTTACCAGTAGGTAATTTAAAAATTCATTAATTCCATTTTCATTTAACTATGATTATATAGGAGTTAAATAGTTCTACTCCTGAAGACCAACCCATAAACCAAGGCACAGAAAAGCAGACAAAAATGCAAAACACACAAACCTGAAATCCAAGAGGCAAAGGGTTTAATAATCCAGGACAAGGTCGGTACATGGGAAGGCAGTAGATGAGGAAGAGGGAAAAACAGACTGAGGCATAAGGCAAGGTCAAGAAAGGAAGACAAGGTTCGAAACACGGTAAGAACCTGACAGCAACTGTTTCCATTTCACTTTTTCGCAAAACAAAGGCAATATTACCAAAATTTTGATAAAGTACAATTGTGCCTTCCAAGTGTTTCTATTATGACTAGAATTGCATACAACTCATACTGCGAGATTCAATCTGAGAGATGTAGAAAAAGGACAGTAAGTAGTGGTAACCATGGAAATCACAAACATTTTATGAGCCAAAACTGTCATTTTGAGAGGTATCATGATATTCTGGTGTTTTTGTGAAAAAGGTGTATCCACTGCACTTTTGTAATAAACTTCAATATGAAAACTTCTAGAAAAACTACCCCATGAGAGTGTAAAAGAATGATATTTGAGGGTTATTTTATTTTAGTGTTTCAATAACCATTTTTGAGTATGATTACTAGGTTTTGTACAATTTTGGGTGTTATGAAAACGCAGCTTATGGCTATGAAAGAATGCTGTAACAAAGACTATGAGGTACAAGAACTGGCGACAACTCAGGGACAGACATGAGGTTAAATTCAAGAAGTAATGAGGGTAAAGGGAAACAGGTGAAGAGCACCAATCAGGGAGTAGGTGTGACCAGAAAGTGACAGGGCAGACAGAGGTGATCTTAAACAGACACAAGGGTTAGTTAAGTCAAAACAAAACAGACAGAACATGAAACGGAAAATGAATACTTGACAGACATGACACACACAGATTGAAATGGCTTTGTTTGCAGACAGACCTGAGTTACTTGGCTGCACTGGTTCTTTCACACCATCATACACAGAAAATAGCTCAAACTTTCACACACCTCATCAGTGCATAAACAGAGCCAACCTATCCTTAGTGTAATGATCTCACTGGCACAGGAAAAGTTTCTGCTTCTTATCAGGACACCACAGACCACTGATAGTTCCGACTGAAGTTCCCAATCCCTGAATACCAAACAGCACAGTTTACCCTGCCAAAAAAGTACAAAGCATGTTTTCATTTAACTCTAAAGTGACTCATTCTCTGAAAGTTCACTGAAATGGTAGAAAGGTCAGCACACTACATGCTCTCTGTACAACACTCCTGTCACAATGACAACATAGTCTCTCTGACTCTGATTCAGCTCTATACATTTCGTAACCTCTGTAGATTCACAATAACCATGGCGAAAGGCTGGTTCTACCCAATTATTTCTGCATGCAGTGCAACATCACTTAAAAGCTTTATATCACCAGATAAAAGAAGTCACAAATTGGTTTCGCTTATTTTTATACTTATAAAGAATGAAAAATCAGGGACCAGTGTAAACAACACATTTTCAGGTACCCTCAAGCCTAAGGAATATAGGAAGAAGCATTGGTGGTGGCACAACATTCAAGGAATTTTTTTTTAAATGGTTGTTGGATTTTTTTTTTTTTATCACTGTGGTCCCATTAATCACTGCGTGTATATGTGTAAGTGTATATATGCTCTGAGGGATCAGGGTTTTTAAGCATTAGACCTATGTCAGGTGATCACAGTGTAATGTGGGATATGACAGGTGTATTAAACAGTCTTGTATCAATCAACAAAACAAAATAGCAATAACGTGACACAAGGCATGTGTTTTTATGAAAGTCACCACACATTTCTCTGTCAGCAGGGTTCCTTTGAGGTGATTATATATCAAATGTATAAACCGAGTCACATTATGAAGCCCCTGAATCTAATTAACTGTTCAAATCTGCCATTATTCTCTGAACCCTCAGTGCTGCAGCTTGTATGAAGGCACTTCTGTCAACGGAAGATCACGTCAGCTGAAGGGAATTTACACAACTCCACTCCACTCGCTGTCACTTCACTGTCACTGCAGTGAAAGCAGCCTCACCCCCCCACTCCCCCACCCCTCACCCCTCCACCATCAGTGTCATGGCCTGCTCGAAGCTCCATGGGGACGGAGCGCTGAAATTTATGGGATGTCTTCCAAAGGCATTGATTTCATCGACATAGTCAATGCAGAGCGCTTTAATGTATTAAAATAAACATCTGCATTCAGCAAAGGTCTGGTTTCTTCATCGATTTCACTTAACCGTTTGTTGCATGTACGTTTTGTGCATTCGGACACAGAATTACTCATTTCCTCCGTCTATAGCTGTCTTTTACTGTCACACACTTTTGTCTCACTGTCAAACACAATTTGACTACACACATGCACATAATATTTCTTGTGGGTCACCAGACGTGTCCCCAGTGAGGCTCCTGTCATTGCCTGACATTGTATAGAACATTGTTATTCAGCTCCATGTTCTCTACTGCATGACGAGATATCCTGGCCCTGATGAAACCGCTACGTATCCACGGTGGCTCATTTTACCATCTACCGTCTGCAAACGCAGTAGGGATGCTGATCTGCAGGAGAGCCATCTGTTTTTATGGCGATGAGCTGTGGGAACAGAGCGAGATCTCAGAAAGGAGGGGAGAAACTGAAACACCCCCAAATGAATGTTAGAAATGTAAATCCGACTGCAAGAAGAGAAGAATCCTACATAATATAAAAAGACAGGGACAGATGTCAGCTGAGTGAGTTTTAATTGAATCAGACTTGAGCCACATTATCCCAACAGTATCTGCTTGACATTTTTATGAGTTTGAATGAAAGAAATAGCAGCTGAAAAGCACTCGGGGAGACTCCCATCAAGGCTACAACTGGATACAACTGCAAATTAACAAGGATCTACAGCATACATCAGTCTCATCACAAGCACAAGATGAATCATGGTGCATAAATGTGCACAAGTGCACCTCAGCAGACACACATTTTGGGAGCCAGTGAAAGTAGGATGCCCTGAAGGGGGAAGTAGAATCGAAAGTGATACTTTTCCACAGAGATATTGCTAGTTATTCCTGGAAGTAAACATAATGTTCTCAAACAGATGCTCCTGCGGTTGCACACTCTGGCTCTTATGCAAGACGACGAAGTGCACTGATGCTTTGAGCTCAGTGCTAACAGGCTTACATCTTGTTCACTGTTTGAAATTAGGTACAGAGCACAAGTTCATGGATATGAGGCCTGATTTTAATTGGTATTCAAGATTATTATGCTATGTCAGTGGTGTGCCGGGGGGTGGGGGTGGGGGTGGTATGATTCCTCCATGTATTAGCCTGCTGACCTGTTCCATAGTTGTTCGTGTTTAACATTCAAGAGAAGGAAATAGATTTATTTTGCATAGAGAAATTCACTGTATTGTTCTGTGCACTGTGTATAACTGATGTAATAGTTGTGGCCGGTTCATTCTTCTTCTTCTTCAAGCTGATAAGAGAGCTTGTGTACATTTTCATTCTTTCTCTAGTACAGTTGTGTACTTAGGACAGGTCATGTCATAGTTCATGGTTCTAATGTGAATTTCAAGAGAGAACATTCGGACTGGTTTTCTATTGGTTTTAGCATGTTTTACATTGGCTGGAAAGTGTCTGTTAGATCTGGCAACACTGCTCTCTGGTTGGACCAAAAACATCAAGCCTTTGAGGAAGAGCTTCAAAACAGCCGTTCTTTCAGAGTCCACATTTGGTTGGCTGCAGAAACACTATAAACCACATACACACTGAATATTTGAAGAAATTAGTCGCAAACACTACATCAGTTTATTACAAAGCCTATGTGCCAATCAGGAAGCAGAAAATGAAATGTGGCCATGAAAATAATAGTTCACAAGGCATGTGTTAGATGGAGGTCAGAAAAAGGAGGGGTATTTTTGTTCTGTCACAATCATGGTATTTTTCTATGTTTCCTGTAAAATATACCACCATTTAAAATGATGAGCCTGATTGCTTATGCTCATTTTTCAAAAGTCATTTCATTTCTTTCCAAACTATAAGAACATGACTGTTAAGTTTCTTCATATATCATTATGTCACAGCTCTCCCGTTTTTTTAGGGAAAGATTCTCACTCTTTGAGGTTTTAAAGTTTTGTGGGTGGACCAGTCTTTTATTCAGCCTCAGGGGGGAGCCTAAGCCTTGATGGATCCTTAGGCAGGATTTAACCTTGAGAAGCAACCTTGATCAGCTTTGAACCAGAGAGCAAAAACTAATTTAACCAGTTGCATTAGAAATTCACTAGTCAAGCTCAGTATGGGTTTGTAACCTAAACCTGTGTCCCTGCTTCAAGGGCAGAACAAATTAGAACAGCTCATCAACCAAGGTGCTTGAATAATCCATTTTTATATCATTGCTTCAGTCATGTCGAGCAGAATTGGGCCTAAGGTCTGGGATAATAGTCTTGTGTCAGATTCAACGTCGCTTATTAGCAGAAAACTCTATTTCGAAAAGATGCTTAAATATTCATCGAATTTTATTTATGAAGAATTTCTGAAAATTTCAATAAGACTGAGTTTCACCTTTGGCTCTTTTGGCAAAGTTAATCAAAATCTGATGATAAGTTTTGAAAATAGTCTGCAAACTAATAAAAAGCCAAACAGCCTCCATGGCAATGCTTATTTTATTACACAGCAGAGAAGTAGTACTATAATGAATATAGAAATTAATTTGTTGTTATTGGCTTTTCTAAAAGTTTGAAACTCCTGAGACTCAGAGCTCAGTCAAAGACCCAGAGCTCATTAAGGTCTGTGCAGCGAAATTCAGCAATCAGCAAACAAATTAGCAGCTGAGCCGCAGAATAATGAGAGCAAATAACAATTTATCAATTAGCATGCATGCCTACGCTTAGGAGCTTGATGGAGAGTTTGTCTGAAGTGTTCTTAATGCAAACTGTTAGCAGCTCTATCACAGACCTGATCTTCATGAAGGCTGAAACTTTGTGTGTGATGAAGTTCAGAACAATCTTGTATGTGGAGCGCAGAGGTGAGAGAGAGAAAGCTGCCATTAAGCTCTTCCTGTTCTGCCTTTTTCACATCATTAACATTCTGCTGCCTGTCCGTGCAGACATCTACATGTCAAACAGCAGCTGTGGGGGTGTGGGGTGAACTGAGGGTCAGGACTGCAGAGGTCAACTGGTAACTAGCATCACTTTTCATTACTGATTTTTTAAATGGTGCATCAGCTCTGACCAGCAGCAGCCTCTGGCGGAATCAGATGATTAAAGCGCTGATGGGAGGAAGAGCTGGGTTATTTTTACAGATGGGAATCAAGGACTCGTTCTAGATGAAATCTGGTTTGAAGTAGTTTACATCTGGACTAGGGCTGTCACTTATATTCCATATTCAGATAACTGTTTGAATATGGGGAAGAATATCTGTAACCGAAGAGTAAATCAATATTCAAATGTAAACTATTGAGTACAGAAGCCCACGAGGGCGCCTGGAGCAGTGGGCCGTTTCATACAGCAGAGGGCGCTGTCACCGTAGCTTGATCGTCAGACGCATAAACTGCTCTCTTGACCTCAATAAACAAAGACTGAGATACATTCAAGAAACATGGAGGATGCAAAAAGCCACACAGGGCGAACTATAGTAACGTTGAATCACCTGCGGAGCGCTGTGTGCCGGAGCAGGTTGACAGGCTTGTGTTTCTTGCAAAGGATAGTACGTATTTTCCGTGTATTCCGCTGGAAATTAAAATGGTTTATGCTGTTGTTCACTGCGACACTGTTAATAAAAACAAGTTAATGTAATAGAAATGGCTCGTGTCTGTGTTTTGCAGCCGTGTCGGTCTGCGGGGGGAGGGGTCAAATATCTGTGGTTATTGTCATGCCTGTTCGAAATTCGTTCAAATTTCATTTTGGGGTAAAGTGAGTCTTGTACAGTGAGGGTCAGAGGTCTTGTTGGTGAGACCGGCTGTTGATGGGGAGTAACTGTTTTCCTGTAATGGGCTTTAAGTCCTGATGGGTTGCATCCTCCTACTAGAAGGGAGTGATTCAAAGAGTTTGTGTTTGGGACGGGAGAGATCAGCTGCAATATCCCTGCTCGCCTCAGGGTCCTGGAGGTAAAGAGGTCCAGGAGGGATGGGAGACCGTTCACCCTCTGTTCTGAGTGAAAGTTTTGCTGCAGCTTGCTCCTGTCTTTGAACATGGCAGCAGCTTACCAGTTGGTGATGGCGGAGGTGAGGTTGGACTCAATGATGGAGGTGAGGAACTGCAGCATCATAGTCTTTGGCAGGTTGAACTTCTTCAGCTATCACAGGAAGTACATCTTCTATGTGCTTTTTTAATAATGGAGCTGATTTTCAACTCCCACATGATGTCCTGGGTGATTATGGTTCTTAGAAAGTGTAAGACAGTGCTTGAAAAAAAAAAAACCCATAGAACACATTTAAAACTAGGAAGAAACACAAGCGTTAATACAGCTATATTCAGAAATCTAGTTTCAGGTTACAGTCCACGATTTCCATAAAGCATGTCAATATAGCAGGTCAGATACCAATACTACTTTCTTCATTTTGGAGTAACATATTGATGGAAGACGCATTATTTGTCAGAAAATAATGCCTGATTATTATGACCCATCCTGGACGCAGGCTTCAGTTTGCACAAATTTCAGGGATTTCTTCAAGGTTATGCGTGAGCTGGGTTTCCTGCAAAGATGCTATTACTGGAAAGGTATCATTTTTCTTATTTACAATCTGAAAGCAGTGTTGTATGATTTACAGTTTTTTATGTAATGATCTTAAACTAGATATGACTGTTATGTTTCCCATGCACGATCTGTGCTGTTATACAATTACACTTCAGTTGAGTTCATCATGTTTGCAGTGAGATGAAGTCTAACCACGTTCATTGCTCTAACTAAAACTCTTACACAGCTGGATACCTCATCTCTTCTGTGCTTCAGGAGAGCTGAGGGATCAGAAGTGACTTCTTCAACATCTCCCCTTGATGTTCGGCCAAAAGCTCAGTGAGTATAAATTAAGACATGGGACTTCTCTCATAGCAGTGTGAGTTACAAATCCAGTTCTGTATTAGTGCCACCAAAAGACTTTCCCGTAGAGCTTTTATGAGTCTGACAGAAGTGTGCGACTTCATCAGAGAAGATTTCCCATCCAAAGAACATAATCCCTTTCTGGCATGAACACCTCTGTATGTGAGATTCACTGTGTTTCCATGTGTATACTTCCCCCATTGCACGCATGTACATGTGCATAATCCATTCAGCATCTTAGTCATGTATGACCATAATCATAAGAGAACACATGACCATGGGTCCTGTGAAAACCCCTGCAGACACACTCTGCAGCAGCCGGTCTTCTCTCAACTCTGTCATGCATGTTCAAGGATCTGCATAATCCGTCCCCTGGATCACTTTACTTGATGCCAGTTCTTAAACACACTGAGGATTCAGTCAGCGCCGTCACTCAGCTGCAGTCATGGCTTTATGGGAAAGCTAGTTAGCTCTAAGGTTTTTTTTTTCTATTTTTTCCTCCAGTCTATGATTCACAGCTTCATTTCAAGTTGGTGTTATCACACCTTGGAGAGGGAAATTAAACATGAATGCAGGATGATGTGCTCTGTGATAACTTTGAGTTTAGTACCCAGAAATGTTTTCATCTCAGCAGCCTGCAGCAAGCAGGCAGACTGAACATCACCACCTCAACTATTGTGATGTAAGAGGTGTTACACTAAATACAATCTTACATCCTGACTCACAGCTCTGCAGCCTGCAAAGTTGCTGCCAATCAGCACGGTGTTTGAGAGTGTGTGAGTGTTTTTTGCTGCTGCTGCTGCTGCTGCCTGGCGGCTGCTCTGCCCCTGTGTGTGTGTGTGTCACAGCAAGAGCATGACATTGGGGACGCAGCGTTTTGGCATTGAGTCACAGGGGGAATCCTCTCCTCTCTCCCTGCAAACACTCCCCCTTTGGAGGAGAGTCGTCTGCCACCCAGTCCCCTATTGTCAGCACCAGAGGGCTGCAGCTCTGCAGTCCTATTTATAGGCCTATCCCATCCACCGCTGCTGCCATGGCCAATCTGCGTGACTGTGGGCCGGCGGTGGTGGATTTAGCTGTGTTTTCCTGATGGGATTAGAAGTGACATCACGTTTGGAATCCCTCGAAGCAGCCAGGCAGGCTCGCTTTACTTCTCCTCCTCCTTCTCCTCCTTGCAACGTTGGACATAGATGCTCACCGTGCAGGAGAGTGTTTGCCATCTGCTCCCTACACACTCATGGAGCGAGGCCCATTAATAAAGAGCTAACTGTAGATACACCGTGTGTAACAGCAGATGACGCCATGGCTCAGACTGGCAGAGATGTTGATTGTTTTGACACACATTGAACAGCTCCATTGGATTTTTTTTCTTTCCTGAGGTTCCTCGTTTACATTTCAAAGTCATTTCTTTGGTGTCTGATCATTCTGGTGCCGGTAACCAAACAGGACAAACGTCGATGTTGTGGAGCTAATTGATTCTGGTGCCATTAATCAGTGTCATATTTGCACTCTGCTGCTCTTATGAAGTGGTGTTTGTGAATACTCCCCCCCCATGTACTAAGGGATCCCCCGAGTCCAAACTGTCATATCAAAGAAGCTGTGATTAGCGCTGCCCTTTCACCACATTCATCCATCATGACTCAACCAACAGCTGCACGACATGCGACATGATGCACTCTTTTGTTAGTTGGGCTAATGTACTTCCTCAGAACTAGTTTTTAAAGACAAATCCAATCTGACTGATGAGTCAGATCATTACTGTGCAGATCTACAGAGATAATAGCAGGGAGGCGGTGAAGCAGTCACAACGACACAAGCTGTGTTTGTCTCTGGGCTGAAGAAGGAGAGATTTCCCTTGCAGCATCTGTTAATCTCTGATTAATATGAAAGTAGATTTGGTTTTATACACCACAAAAAAAAAAAAAAAGTTGCCACTGTTATAAGTAACATTTGAAAAAATTCTGACCCCATAGAGTGGAAAGTATCATCTTATTTTTACGTACTATGAGGTACAATGTTCAAAGACCACCAGCCTGGTGATGACTCATTCACTGGTGCAATCAAGGTGTTCAAAGAAGTGATTTAGACTGACGTTGCACCCTCTTCAGTTACCAAAACATGCTCCCCCCCTACTGATTAAATGTCAATGAACCCTGAGGTGGTTTCAAAGCAGAAAAACAATCCTTTGCTGGTTCCTGAAAGATCAATGACTTCATTAATTGACTGGCTGTTAGTATTAATGTTATTTCTTCAGTACACAATTCTAGAGGACCCTCGTTTGCTAACAAAGCTGCCAGTCTTTACGTCATATCTCTTTTTCTAAAGTAATCGACAAAGTAAAGACCTAGCTCCACTGAAGAATGAATATTGAGACTTATATCAGTGGGATAAAACTGTTTCTTGAAGTTTGAACTCCAATTTGACCCTATTTCCATTAGCTGGGTTAATTGGACAAGGGTTAATGCTGCAGCCTGTCAGTAGAGGGAGCTCTACATTTTTTGTTGTCACAGTCAGACAACATGTAAGGCATCCAATTGTAATAAAGAAGCTTTAGATCTGACCAGGCAGCATCATCTGTGGTGCAAAATGAAGATGATGCAAAACACTGTAGTTCCTTGAGCGTCCACTAGAGGCTGCTGCAGAGGCTGAGGAATCACCTTCAGTATTAACTTAATTTACATAGCGTCTCTGAAAACATTGGTTTGAAAAGTGCTTGAATAATCAAGCAAAATACAAACAACAACAACACAGAGGCTTCCTAGAAAAGAAAATAAATAATGACACCAGCAGTTAAACAATCCAATATGTGCACCTCATCAAGTCTCACAATTCTAATATACCTATAAAAGCTCAAAAGCAGGAAAATAAAACAGAGCACATCAACATAGACTGAGACCATAAGGACAATAGGTGAAATGAGTAGATAAAGTAAGGATTAGAAACAATTAAAGAGGTAAAAACAATATAAATAAATAAGTTATTAGATGAAAATATGATGAGATATGAAAAATGAATTGCTAAGAAAATAATGGACATCCATTCCAGTAGGTGGCAGCACTGAGACTATATCAGTGTTTCAATCAGTCTCTAGCTGTGGCTCAAGGTTAAATCACTTTTTTGTTTGTTTTAAATATTCAAATAAGTCTGAGTACTGCAGGAAAGCTATAAGGTGTTCGCACAATAGCAGTGAGACGGTGAAACCACACCTGCACACTTACATTGTACATGCAGAATCATTAAAGACAACATAAAATGCTATTATATGTCTGTGTGTAGATTTGCCTGCGGAGGTATCACTTTGCATACTGTACATTTATTGATGCGTATGTCAAGAAAAAGCCAGAGGAGAATCTCCTCCACTGCCTCATTAAAAGACATTAAATTATTAAGCAAGAACAGGGAAACACAAAGTGGAACCTCTTCTACATTCCACAGCTACAACATAGGAACCAAAAAAACAAATGAGGTTTTTTGCATCAGCAAGTGCTGCTTTTGGCCCCTGGTGCAACATTTCCCCACATCCCCCCCGCCTCCCTCGCTTAGTTGCATGGCAACATCGGCTTATTGAACAGACTGTGGTAAAACACTGAGACTTATTGCTCCTTTGCTGATTTCATTGATATAACTCTCTGAGATAGATGGCTCTGCTGTGGACGCAGAAGAGAGACTCCCCGATGGGGGGTGCAGGTGGAGGGTGGATGGTGGTAGGGTGGTGTGATTCAGTGTTCATCTTTCTCCATGCAGACATAGATCTCAGTTTTTTATATCACACAGCCCCATTTGCATTTTAATGGTGTGTGTCGAGCTGGCCGTCGGTGCCCGCTGGCTGTTCCATTACTGCTGGAATTCTTCAATTAATTATGCAGAATGTATGCATCACAAAGGGGGCGGGGTATCAGACCTGCAATTAGGGGCTAAAACGCTGGGTCCTGCAGCAGTCTTCTTGGGTGGAGGAGATTTTACATGGCAGACCTTTCTCTGCAAAGCAAATTGGAAGTGTTAATGCATTCTGCATATTTAGGGATTCATGTTCCCACTGCAGAGAACGGAGTAAGGATTTCTTTTTTCTTTTTTTTTAATTAACTTGGCATATAATCACTGTAGATTGTTCCTCCACAGATAACATTCTTCCCTCTGCAATTAAGCTGGCAGCAAGTTTTGATCCCTCAAAGGGATAAGGTTCAGATGCAGCGCAGGTCATGAGTGAACGAGCCGCTAATCCAGTGAACTTTAGTAGTCCTGATGGTATTTACCCAGTCAACACTCCAGTAAACGGAAGAGGTGTTACTGCTAAGTGTATTAATGTGCTGCAGTCGCTTCATTAATGAGAGAAATTTAGATAATCACTCTTTGCAGCTGGGCGTGTTGTCCCCAGTGGTGCAAAATTTCAGATTTGCTTTTGCAGTGAGTTTTGTAATCACGTGTAATGATGAGTGTCATAAGCTGAAAGTCATTAGCGTTTCTCTTGAATGGTATTTCTTCCAATCATAGTGGAAATAAAAATCAATGAAGCTGTTATGAAAGCAGTTAGACATCTATTTTTCAAGTTATGCCTTCTTAAAGCTCTTGTGGTACATTAGGATGAATTTTTTTACAACTTACTCAGTATCTTCTGTTTTAAAGGGACTGTGAGGACTAACCCATTGAAGTGGATTGCTGCAACACCCAGTTTAAAACTTTACAACAAGCAAACTTTGCAAGTTTGTTCTGTAGTTTAATTGCCAGCTACATTTAGCGTAACTCACAGCCCAGTGTAATGGTAGTGAATCTTCACCATGTCCTGCCAGTGCTCATACCAAGCAGAGCTAATGTAACCTCACTCTTCATTTTATTGATGAACTCAAGCTTGAATAGACCACTGCAGTTCAACTGCTGCATGTGGATTGGAATGAACATTATCTCAAGCAGCTTAGCGTGTGTTTAAGCCTCTAGCTTGTGCTCTATCACTCTCCAGTTTAGCTTTCCTCTGCTCCTCTGTCCTTTTTCTGTCAGACAGTTCAGCTCCGGTATCCACTAGTACTACTTAAAGAAACTATTTTCAGCAGAAAATACACAAATATCTCTTCTCACTGCTTAAGTTCAGCTGGCGTGGTGTTGTCATGGAGACATCAACGTGCTATAAATCCATCTGGTCCCGTCCAACCTGATCTGGAAGCTTAGAAATAGCATATTTTGGTGCTGATAACCTCCACAAGTTTTTTCATTCATTTTTTCTCAAGCATTCATCTCGTTTAAGGTTGTAGATTATGATCAGGTATATATCTAGATATCAGACTTTTTCAAGATCACTAAGAAAATCCTCTCAGTCTCTTTAACTGATGTGAAGGCTATTACACAGCTAAAGTACTAGTAGCCATTCACTGTTGTAGTGCTAATTCCAGGGTTACATTTTTCAGTTGTTTATACTCTCCTTTAATCTGCATAAGTGACATATTCACTACTTGAAACCATTTGTAGATCAGGCTGTATAGTTGATGTCCAGTTACATTATTCTTTTCTGTCAGAAAGCATTGAATAAGGAAACAATTTGGCTTCAATGTTGTGATTATTTGGAAAAATTGGCTCAAAAACTGGGGAAGGAATGAAAACTGGAAGTGAATAAATTGTCTCAGTGTTTTAATTGGACCTTTAAATCAATGTCATAAAGACAGATTGTTTTTGTCACATACAGTATATGTTTAGTCTAATTCATCTGTTTGCGTTTGGGAGTCTTGATCCTAACCTGGTGTACATATTCACAAGAAACTGAATCAAGCTTTCCAAATAAACATTTTATGGCACATCCTGTAGTGCAGGGAATCATTTGTTTGTAAGAAGAAGAAGCAAAAGTGAACACAGTCAGGGCTGTGTCTGCACGATATCTGCAGCTAATGGATTTGTTTCTTTCCCCCTGCAGCAGTGAAATCAGTCTCTTATCAGACAAGTTTATCTTAATAAAGCTCCATTAGAGTTCATCTTAATATCTCTTTCTCTTTGTGGTTTAATTAAGATGAAATGATGCGGCTGTTGGATGAAGTTAGGTGGAATGAGATGTCGACTGGAGGAGGCTGTGTGGAGCTCTTGTATTTTTTTTTTATATTGTAAATGTGTTGCAGGGCTGGAGTATTTCTTATATGATGATATTTCTTTCACTTTAAGGCTTCGGGTTTTTTATTGTTATGGGTGTGGCCATTGAGTGATGGGTTGGAACTCCATTCTGAACACACTTCCTGGGTCTGGACCTGATCTGGACCCTCAGGCCTCCTCTGCAGCTGATCCAGTCCTTAGGCGGCTCTGTGGCTCAGACTCTGCAGTGAGCGCACTCAGTATTCAGCTCAGAGTCCACAGCGGACGGCTGGGGAAGAAATACGACTCCACTGTCACACTTGGCTGATGTCCCTGTGCTCCACTACTCCCTCCTTCATTCTCCCCCTTCCTCCCTTCCCTCTCTCTCTCTCTCCTCGGCTCGATATCTAACTCATGTCCTTTACGAATGGGCCAGTGGGGAGTGTTTCTGTATGTGTGTGGTGCAGATGAGGGGCCGTTTATTGTGTGTAGGCTTCAGGGAGGAGCCAGGAGGGGGTGAAAGAGATGAAAAGGGTGCAGGAGATGGAGAAAACAAAGATAGATACAGAGGAAATTATATCAAGCGACGGGGATGACAGATGGAGAGAAATTAGGCCCTGCGTCAGAGTATAACCAGTTTTCCTATGAGCCATGCTTCCCCTCAACAGCCCACATCCATTGTGCTTTTCTGTGAAGGTGAAGCAGGAAATGAAGCCTTCAGACACTGCAGCTCGATATAACAGACCTCTAAGTGCATTTATGTTATTGAATCACTGGTGACATATCGAAATTTCCTTTGAAATTAACTCCATAAACTGCAGCCTCCCATAAATGGCTCATATGTGAATAGCCGCCACATGAAAATTCAATTTCAGCGGCTGAATAGAAACAGCTCTATCTCCCTCACAGATGCACCACCTTTAATTTATTTTCTCGTATCACTTAGTATCTTTTTTTTTTCACTCTTTGCTCTCCATCATCCTCCTCTATATTCACCGCTGCCATAATGACCCAAATTCTCCCTGAGGGATCAACAAAGTTCACTTTATCTGTATTTGCTGGAGTTTCTGAGTAGAGATGATAAGTGCAGACGGTGGAGACAGCGAACGCAGACAGTCAGAATGAGGAAAACGTCTCATGTGGGATAGATTTAGGTAAATAGACAGGGACAGATATGGATGCATATCTCCAATTATTTTCAGCTTATTGTGCATCAGTCTCTGAAATTGTTTTGGGCTGTGTGTGAGACCTGTTTGTCTGAATCATAAATGTCATGCTTTTCTGCATTTTCGAATCTCAGCAGGTATTTATTTCCAACATTCCTGATGATAAAGTAAAAGTAAATACTGGAAAAGATACTGAAAAAAAAATCAGGTGCTGTTTGTGTGCAGAGTTATTGGTCTGTCGTATTTTATTTCCCTCCAAATTAAAGCAGATTTAGTCCAGATTTTTGAGGTGGCTTCAAGTACAGATAGAGCTGCCAACATTTGCAGAATTTTGAGAGGAATGTTTTCTTTTTTTAAAATCATTCAGACACCTGTGCTTTGCAGAGTGGTTCTGATTAAAAATCTTTCCCTTGAAACTTTGGACAATGCGCACAGCTCTGGACTTCAGCTACAAATGGGTTTTCAACCTTCAGTCGTGACAGTAGTAAAACAGAGACTGTAAATCAAATAAACACCTCTAATCTCAAGTGCAACATATTGTTATGTAGGATGATCATTCCTCCATTTTGATCGCAAAACTATGTCCAGGGGGGTCTTTAGAAAATTCCCCAAATTGCCCGGTTTTTGCTCAACTTGTGCTCCAGACCATTCATATATGTATGTAAGCACTACACTGGGCCACTTGTATTATTCTGACCTGTCAAGATGTTGAGCATGAATGCAGCGTACGTCATGATGCGAGGAATCCAGGTCACTCCTTCTCTCAGACTGAAACAGAAAACATGCTCTGAATGCTTTTGCTGCACTCTCAGACAGAATGCCGAAGCATAAATGCTATTTTACAGACTAACAGCAGAAAAAGTCCTCCTCTTTTTGTTCATGTTCATGTGTTCATGATCAGTGGAAAACACTGTGTACTATCTGTAAAGCTGGCACCTATGTGCCAGTTGCAATTATGGTTCTTTAGACTTGGAAAACCATCAAGCCAAAGGATTAAAGAAAAGGAAAAAGAAAGAAGAAAATGTGACCTCTCGTTTTGTTTTTCTTCAATTTGGAGCCATAATCCTTTCACACAAGTCCAAAAAAAAGAAAACAAAACAATGCATGACTTCTTTTATTCCCTTTGTTAACAAAAGAGCACAGTAACACTCTATTTTTTTATTTTGCTTTATGAAGATTAAAGATAAACATACATTATTTATATTTTTCGACAAGAGATATATAGTTTTGAGAAATGAGATTTTCTTTTCATTTAGGCATGTAGTGTGGCATTATCATTGGAGCCCAATTTCACCAGTAAAAATATAAAAATGAATTTTGAGATTTTTCACCCATATTTAGTCAAAATAATGACATATATAGTTAAAACTTTAAAATAAAATGCCAAAATTTTAAGATATAAGATACATCAATTATTTTGAGATAATGACATCAAACTTATGCAATTACTTGGTCAAAATTTTGAAATGAGCTTTCGAAATGTTGGGATAACAAGTCTAACTTTTAGATTATGAATTTAAAATTTAGTGATGTTTAAGTCAGAATTATGAGGAAAAAACTCAAAATTTTGTAAAAAAAAAAAAAATCAAAATTATGAGATAAGAAGTTGAAACTTTGAGATAAAAAGTCAACATTTTGGGTTAAAATGTCAATTCTTTTTAAGATAATGTCAAAATTATGAGATTAAAAAATGTTGAAATTTTGAGATAAAAGGATGAAATTTTGAGAAGAGAGTTGCTATTTTGACTTTTTATCTCAAAATTTGACTTGATATAGGCAAAAACAGATAAACAAATCTCAATGCCAATTTTTTCATTTTTAGTTTTTTTTTTCAAGTGGTGGAAATGAGCACCCATATATTATCAATGTTTATGTTATAGAAAAATGTTTATTTCAAACAGAAAATTCATGTTTTGAATAGATTCAAGGTTTATTTCGCTACTTGGTAATCTTTAAGTATCTCTGTGTACTTTAGCAGGTGGGTAGATGTTGTTGGGTTTCTTCTCATATCAGGGATTGTTTCTGCAAATGATTATCACATTTCTGTGGCTTATGCTTTAAGAAAGCATTACATAATTTGTGAAATTAACAAACTTGTTGATCAGGAAAGAAATTGTTGTGTGATTTCAAAGAGAATGACCGCAGAGGAGCAAAAATCACAGCACAGTGAGTGCTGAGTCACTGCTATTGATCACAACAGCATCAGTCCTTCAGCGATAATATATTGTGGTCATTTTGTTCAAGAGGGCAAGAAAAAATATCACCTAATGTGCCTTTAAATATTCTCCTAGGTGGTGGAAACATCGATTTATGAGCATTGAGCTTCAAATGATCCCAGCCGGCCTGTCCTAGCAGGAGGTTTGATGTTACAGCAAACACAGGAGCTACGTTTTTAATCTCTGCTCTTGTCTTTAGCTTCACCACATGACATCAGAGAGGAGCCCCCACCTCCCACTGAGAGGTCTTCTTACAGATTGGAAATGTTTAAATCTGCCCTCACGATTTTTTTCCCCTCTCTTTACTGCAGCAGACTGAAGTCGGAGCCTCAGCAACAAACCAGGGCTTCCTGCCCATTTTCAGCCCTGGCTCTGCCTCCCTCTCTGCCTCCTTCTCTGCCTCCCTGGCCGACTCTTGGGGGCCGATGATAGATTGCTCTCTCTCTGCCTTTGTGCTGGGAAATTGCTTTGTTTTGTTAACAGTCTGCTTCTGTTCCAGCCCAGACAGCAGAGATAGGGCGCCTCCTTTCTTCACTTATCTGCCCCAATATGTTTGAGACTGTGTTGGAAATAGATTTCAGTTGAATATGTAAAGGCAGGTGAAAGCAGGGGACATAGGAAGGTATGTCATGTTAGAGGGGTGGAGTTGAAGAGGGTAATGCACCCTCATGTGAACAGAGATACAGAGATAATGTTCACTTAGGCTGAGATTACACTTGTGTATGGATAAATTAGTGTATTTTTGTTCTGTTTGATATGGAGTTTAGTCATAACAAAGATTTAGAGGCCTGAGATGTCATCTGCTTCCCTCTTTCGCCTTGATTGGCTAAAAACCTCACTCGGAGGTCTCATCATCACACGGAAAGGAAAATTTAATGACCTTGTTTTCATTTTGACAAACAAGTTGAGCTGATTTTTTTGTATTTTGGTTATCTACCTTTGTTTTCCTGTGATTTAGAGATGGTTTATTTTCAGCACCATGGACAGCAACCAACCAGACTTGTTCTTCAAGCTTTAGGCCAAATTTACACACCTGCATTAAAACCTATGATGTAGCATACACCATAGGTCTAAATAGCGCTGTATCTATGCAGATAACTACATATGAAGCAAAGGTGAGCTCTGTGATGGGTCCACTGGGTAGCATCATATTTCTGCACTCATAAAATCTCTGGTGAAGCCAGCTGGGGTTAGTGTGAAGGAAACAAGGAGCTAGTTTTGGGCAATGGGGAAAGAATGGGGAACAAATGTTGAGCGAGAGTGTAGCAAACATGAGGAGTGTGGAACTGACATGGAGCTAGCCTGGTGTGAGTGTGTAGGAGTAGTATGGTGTGAGCATGGCGCCAAGTACCATCTTGGTCAAGTTTTGAAAATATTGTTTGGTGTGAGTGTGGAGCTAGGGTCGAGCCAGTTTCTGGCAAGTTCATAGCGAGTTCAGAGTCAGCGTGGGGTAATCTAGGAGTGAGTGTGAAGAAAGTGTGAAGCGAAATGCAATCTTGGTGGAGTTCACTGTGCATGTGTGGAGCAATCTAGGTGTTCGTGGAGCTCACACTATATGTGTATGTGCGTGTGTGTGTGTGTGTGTGTGTCTGTGTGTGTGTATCTGTGTGTGTGTGTGTGTGTGGAGCTCACCCTGTGTGTTTGTGTTTGAGTGTACTTTACATTTTGGCTCCTCCTGTTCACAGTGTTTCGTGAGAGTGAAGCTGCTGCTGGGAGGCCCAAGTGTCAGATCAGATCTTTGGTGGAGGCTGGGATAACAGGTGAACACACACTCACACACACACTTGCATGCACACACTCACACACACTCACACAGATACACTATGGGATAGAACAGTGGGATACTTATTGTGGCCGGAAGTTGCCAGAGGCAATGAGAACACACACATGTAAACACTCAGAAGCAGAAGTTGTGTGAATGTGTAGCTGTGTCTTAATGTCTGTTACACTGTATGTTTGTGTTTTTCGGCTGACAGAATTCAATGAATTTTATTCTAACCTCTATATTATGCATTTCTGTGGATGTGTGTTTGCTCTTTAAATGTTCATATCAGTGTGCTTTTGCGTGTGTGTGTCTGTGTGTGTGACATGTTCAAACAGTACAAAGAGCAGCAGGAGCTCTCTCCACATTTATATCTGCTGTTTGAAGAGAGTGTAGAGTTGAAAGTCAGACGTTGTCATTTGATGTTAAGCTGATCCGCAGAAAATCACAAAAGGAAAGAAAAAAAGAAAAAGATTATAAAAACTGCATCCTTGAGTTCACACACTCAAACATTTACTGGTTAAAGTTGTTACAGGGAACAAGACTTGAGCGATTGATTGAGGCCCCCCTGTGGACAAAGCTGCTCCTTTTATCTCTTTGCTGTTTCTGCACATGCACTGGTTCAGTTGAATGGAGCCTCAGTGAATTCTGTCTCAGGAGAGAAAACCTGCGCAGCACATTAATATTTAGTCTTCAGTTCAGTTTGGAGCTCAGACAGAATCAATAGGACAAACATGGATGAGTAAAACAACACAAACAATCGGACAGCCTTAGGGACTCATTCCCAAACAGCAAATGGAATAAAAATGTGGTCACATAAATAAAAAGAGACCAGAAATCATTTTCTAAATCCACCAAAAGCAGCTTGGGACTGTAAACAACAATGACGTCCATTAATTAGTCTCCCTGCAGGAAGTCTTGTAATACTTTAAGCAGAGTCCACGGAGATGTATTGAAAGCAGATTATAAAACCATTACAGGTCATTCCTTTCTATGTTACACAGTTTCCAGGGAATGAGCACAGAAATAGCCACAACTCAATGCATTATCATTCTCTAAGTCGTGAGATTATGTTGATTTCATATTGTTCATATGTTATAACAATCCTAATCATCCACCTGGACTTTAACAAAAACGGAGACTTAAATCAGCTTGGGCATAAACATGAATCAGTGCAAATATGGTCCAGCAAAAATAAAGGAAACTCTAGTGGGACTGAATATTTTATATCGTTTTCAACTTAGATTGCAAATAACACATGAAAGTAGCTGTTTGGGTGAAAAATGGCAAGTAGAGTGACGCTCCAATTCAACCCACTGCACTTTGAAGTTATAACCTCAGTGGTCGTTTTCTCTGCTGAGTTATGGTAACAGTTGATTGTTTTTACTCTTTGTCAAAATTATATGATGTCAGCTTACTATGAATAAATTTAAAGGCAATTCAAATCAAGAGATGCTGAAAATGTTTTACCATCTTATTCTAATGTTCAGGCTACAAACAAAGGGAAATTCAGAGGCTGATTGGTTGCATTTAATCAAGAATGAAATAAAAATGTACTGAAATCTGAAACTTCTGAATGTCGGCTAATGCTCGTAAAAAACCAGGACACTCATGTCAATATCAAAGAGCTATATAAGGTTAATGAAAGGTAAATGAGAAAATGACATCCAGGAAGAATGACTGTTTGTGGTTGATATTGTGTATGAGTTGTTCTATTAATACCCAGGGATGTTTTGACCCTCAATTTTTTTTTCAAGGATGTGTCATTTAAAAAGCCAGTGGAAGGCTGCTTTGAGTTTCTTCTTCACACACTTAATCCTCGCACTCTTGCTGAAAAACTCCTAAATGGTTTAAAACCACCTGAGAGGTACCAAAGAGTCTCAGTGATTTGTAAGGTCAGAGAGGAAAGTCTGGAGATGCTTTGCTGTCTGAAAGCACTTGTTGACAAAAGGTCGCATTTATCAACTTACTCGAGTGTAAAATATCACTCTTTGATGGGTCAAAACACACAGCAGTGATTCTTTTTTAAAACATCATTGCAGTCAAACTCAGCGTGAGTCCAAAGAGCCCCACCAAGTTCAGTCTCTAATTGCTGTAACATCCAATATCTACAGAATCAGCCATGTTCTATCTGACTGACCCATTACTACTTGACATTATTCATTCCATAATGTCTCACTGTGATTTGAAGAACTTTGTGGTTTTGATGCCAAACCAAGGAGAGAAATTTATACTCTATTCAAAAGATTACAAGGAACAAGGGTCTCTTGAGATGAAAAAAATAAAATAAAATCAGTGAGAGACAAACTGTTGGCCGGTAGAAAGAGCTGGTGAACCTTTGTAAAAAGTTGTTTTTTATTGGTCGGTAAAAGCCTAAGTGGATAAATGACTTTGGTTTCCATTCAAGGTTAAGTCCCATTGAACTGAATTTGGTATTACTCAATTTTGTGACAAGCTACTTTGTTAAAACTCCCTGTTCCTGGTCTGCAGAGGACTCTCTGTTTACGCCATCTAACAATACAGTTCTAGTGCCGGCGTCACATGGTGCTGATCCCATAGCCTGGCAAGTGGTTGGGGGCTAACTAATATGGTGAACTATCTGGCTATGTAACCATTACAACCATCACCAACATTTTCAAAATAATCTCAACGATTGTTTGTTTTCGTGACAACACCTTGTTATCATGTTGAAACTAAATACTCTCATTTCACAGTGTATTTTACATTCGGAGGAGCCTTCGAAATGGCATAGTCTTCGATGCAGCCCCTGGATTGAGACACAATTCACCAGAGCTCTGCTGTTGAACGACATCAGCTACTTCCTTATCTTGCGTTGTATAAGAGCTGCGAGCAGTTCCTCGCGCTGATTTATCGCTTACTTTCTTTTGTGATGTCAAAGTTGGCTGCTTGATGATGAAAAGTCTGTGCAGCAAAATGCAGGAGGGCTTAATATTCTCTTCACAGGCCAATCTTTTTCAATTGCTCCATCATCTGACTGCTGGGGCGAAGGTGATGGGACCAAATAAAAAGCCAACCAATGACTGTGAAAATGAAAATGATCTCACTCTGCTATAAAGAAGTTGAAAATAAATACATCTCTTACAGAGCCTTGACTCTTTTATTTGTATTATGTACCTAAAATGAGGCTGAAGACCTTCTGCTCAGTGCTTTTAGTGTTTAGGGCTGCAGAGAGGGGAGCACTTCTGACCTCAGGGCTTTGCTTTATTTTTCTTTATGTCTTTCATCTGACCGGGGCATTGCACATTATAGAACAAGAAATGAGCCAGAGTTTGAATTTCTTCTTTTCCTCCCCTGCAGCAGAGGGTACTACAGACCACACAGACAAAATAAAACATATTTATCATAGATTTCAGAGTGAAATTATGTTGTCAAGCCTGATCTCAAACCTCAGGGTGGTAAGATGTTTCATTTGCATTCTTTATCACCACGTGAACATTTCCACCCCCCCAAAAAAAGTCAGGGGAGATTCAGCGGGACAGGAGTACACAGAAACACGAAAATGGGCCTGTGACTTTAAAATTAAACAACCAATGTCAAAACCAAATCATTTAGCTTGACTACAGCAACAAACCAACATATTGAACAGAGTCAGACCAGGAGTCAACAGATTTGAGCAGATTTGAGCAGCCCACAATGAATGAGGAGATTTAATGTTCTTGAGTCTCAACTTGAACCTACACAGAGCGATAACCTTAGCGTAATAGCAGACCCAATTTCAAGGTTGTCGGTTCAATCCCACCTCTCATAGTTCACATGTCGAAGTATCCATGAAGGCATTTATAGCAAGTATCCAGAATGCGAGTGGATGGTGTTCGCCAACACTGATGAGCACTTAGTATCACAGCCTCTGCTCTCATGGATGTGGAGTGAATGGGTTAATGTGACATGAAGTGTGAAGTGCTTTTAGAGATCTCAAGATGAGAGAAGAACTAAATTGATAGAGACCACTTAGCATATACACTTACCATTAGGATTGTTTTACAACACCTCAAAACAAATCATATGGGTCATTTACAGCTCTACTCAAGTCATCTAAATGAAATAAAGCACAACTGTAAAATAAAAGCAACTATATACATACAAAGACAAGAGATATCATGTGCAGATGTTTTTGTTTCAATATTTCATTGCTTTGCATCTACTGAAAATCACCTGCATGCTGTGGAGTCCATGTTTATCCCTTTGAGACAGGGATAGTTTTTAGAATTGATTACAATATTGGGATTAGCATTTGTGTGTGTGTGTGTGTGTGTGTGTGTGTGAGAGAGAGAGAGAGAGAGATGGAGAGAGTGTATGAAACCCTCCTCACTGATCCACCTGTGTTCACATGCATGAAAAGCAGACGGTGTTGAGGGACGACCTCCACAACCATCTGTGAATCTGTGGAAATCTGCCACCCCACTAATCGTGATCCATCCCCTCATCTGTTTATTCATGCACATTGATTATGAATTCATATTTTTTCTTCATTTTTGGAATTTTCCCTTCTTATACGAACTATGAATTACTTGTTTTCTTTATTGGTTGTGTGAACAGGTGAGTGAAGGTGGAATATAAAGGCATCTGTATTCCAGCTATGCCTGTTGATGTCATTGTTAGTTGTGTGTCAGTGTGTCTGTGTGAGCGCTCAGTTTACACCTGACAAACATTGGCTTTCTCAGCTTTCTTTTATCACCGCAGGACTCTTTTTGGATTTGGGTTGTTGTGTACCTCAAACTCCAGGGGCTCACGGAGCTAAATCCATATTGACATTTGATGCCTGGTTTCACATAAGAGAAACAAGAATCCCTCCATCTTTAAATATAAATATAAAAAGCCACGTGTATTTTTTGCCTGAAATCCAGACTATCTCCTACAAGAGAAGATCTTAGGGAGAAAATCAAACATATGTCTGTTTACATCACTCACCCGTTGCGTATTCCCCCATCCTCCCCTCTACACTGTAGGATACATGCAGCACTTCATCAGATCAAAATGCCCCCACAAGCTTGAGAAATGAGAATGTATTGCCAGTGTTGCCTTGGGCATAACCTCAAGGTTTCCCAGAACTCAATCAGCTCGATGGAACAAGCTCAGTGAGTGGCGTTTGCTTTTATCAGCGCAGACAGCACAGTTTATAGTAAGTGAAATATATGAAGTCATCAGCAGGCTGTGCTCTGAGAGGCTCTTTATGCTGTGAGAAGCTGACACATTATAATTATCACCGGACCCAGAGGTTTCAGGAGACTATTATTAAACACAGGTCTAATGGAAAAGGGACAGTGGTGACAGATTGTATGAGTGAGGGTGTGCTTGTTTCAGGATTTTGTTTGATTTCATCTTGCGTGCAGATATTTTTACTGAATCTGGTAAACTAAATACATATAGATATATACAAGATACAAGCAATTAAAGGGCAAAAGGTCGGGGTTAATGGTTTCACCCTTACTTTGACATCAACATTAAATGGCTGAAATGAGACCTGAAGAGAGTCTAGTGTATTTTTGGTGGAAAGACTTCACGTTTGAGCATGTTTTTTCATGCCTTTAGATTTTTTTGTTGTGGTCATCCAATCCATGAAAAATCCAATCTGAAGCACACAGGCTGAGCAGCAACCTCTGGTGTTAAAAGATGATTTTGTCTTGGTTTCACTATATTGTTTTAAGCATATTACAGGTCATCATTACAATTCCAGAAAGCCTTTCAGTATGGATAATATTCAACCTGTACCTGTTTTGATCATAATTTATGTCACTGCAGATTTGTTGGTACTTTACAGCCATCGCTGGTCACAGCCATTTCCAAAAGCCTTAAATGCCAAACATTGGATTGCTCTGCTGTCTAAAGCATGAAGATAGAAGTGGTCAACCAATTCAATTCAGCTTGTTGATTGATGGCTTTCAGTGAGATGCATTCTTCTCATACTATTAGTAGTGATAAACTTGGAGACCTAGCCCCTAAAAGTTGCATGACATAAGAAAAGTACCAACTCACAGGCAAAAAACATTTTCAGAGGTAAATTTATACCACATAACTAAAGTTAGACCTTCAGTCAAAAAAAAAACCCATAACCTTGTGGTAAGGCGTTTCCATGTTGAATATTATATCATCTATCACTGCCTACAATTAGCTCAAACACATTTATAAATTTAGTTACAATGGACTCAGTCCATCTCATCTCCCACTTGTTAATATATAAATTTCAGGTATGACAGTTTAAGGCTTATAGCAGCTGGCAAAATCTTTTGAACCCACAGATTTTAAATGAGTGTATTAAAAATGCATCACTCTATTTCCCAAAGGTGAAATTTTATGTCTCAGTATTGATCCTGCTCAAATCATGACATTATTTTTGCACGGCATGGTCTTATTTCATGAAAAAAAAAAATTACCAAATGGCAAAATGGTTTTTCGGCTGTACTTGAGTGACTTTTTGGATGAACAGACCAGGTAAAATGTATGTGAAAGGAACGACAGTATTATCAATCACACTGACAGTAACCTCACTGATGGGTTGGCAGCCTCTTGAGAGCCACAGAGAAATTATGAGAGGCCACGGCTGCCAGTGGAATAGGCCTGGTCCATGGTCTTGGCAGGGAGTCATGCCACCGAATACTGCCAGTGGTGGCATTTATTCTACAAGTGCCAGAATCATACAGGAAGGGTGAGAGTCTTCTGCCCAAATATGTTCCCTCATTCTGTATTTTGAAGAGGGCTGTGGAAAATGTGCAAAATGTATGGCCAAAAGTTCCAAGTGGTTTTCAAATATGCTGAAATGTGTTGACTGTGAAGGCAGGAACATCACATTTTCTTCATTTCAGTCATCCCAGATCATTGTGCCCTCTGGATGAAGAACTGTTGTCCTGGAAAGGGGCCAGTTCAAATATTTCATCACAGGATAAAGGTTATAAATCACAACTCTGAAATAACTTGAGGAGACCTTTCCAGCTAAACTGCTCAAGTAAATATGCCCCACAGCGTATCAGAGCCACCACGTCTGCTAACCTGTGTGCGACCCGTACGGTGAGCATAGAGACGAGGTTAAGCATTCAGGTTTCTTCTATTTGTCACCAATCTGATGGGCTCATGCTGTGTTTGTCATCGTCTGCTTATGGGCATGAAAGAGGGACTGACTGCAATCATCCAGGATGAGAGTGACACAAAGGAAAGGGAGAGAATAGTGTGTGTGTGTGTGTGTGTGTGTGTGTGTGTGTGTGTGAGTGTCAGAGAAAGCAAGAGCATCAGAGTGAGTGTATGAGACGGAGTATCAGAGTGACAATAGCATCTGACAGTTTAGCCCCATGGTGTTTGAATATAATGGCCTCTGTGTTGCTGGCTGCTGGCTCACTATCTCACCTTTTGCTCTCATACATACCAATGGGCAACTATTCTTATTCATGGCCTGTGCAAACCGAGCGAGTCAAGGGCAAACATGCTTATGCAGGGCAGAGAAAAAAGAATTAATCTAAAAAAGCAAGAAGAGTCTGGTTACAGCTGAGTGCATTTAATGAGTATTTACGCCACCTAATGGAATGCAGAGTGTGAAATGAATGCAGGGAAGGTGTTTGGGGAACTCTGCTAGCATAAACATGTAGCTGGTTTGCCATTAAAGCTGGAGTGACTCTGCAACTTTGGACAATTGTTGCTTTCGTGATGAAGAGACAAACCAATAAGGGTTGGGTTGCCCATGTGGCTTGCAGCTCAGATATTTCAGGATTTCTTATCATTTTGAGGAGGAGGAATGAAATGAAAAATAAGCTTCTCATGAAAATAAGATGACAGAAGTCAAACCTGAATAACCTCTATAAATATGGAATACAGGCAGAGGAGAGTTACCTTCTAAGCACATGGTCTGAGTCTCAAAGTGGGATTATATTTTCTACTCTTCAACCAAGTGGCATTCCTCAAGGCGCAATCTTAGGTCCTCTTTAGTTTGAAATACAATGTTAAATTTCCCAAAATTTGAACTGGATTTAAATAAAGTATGTGATTTCTTTGTAATCCAGGTTGCATAGTTGTTTCCAATATTGTTTACTGGATGTTTCCATGTATGGATGCACACATCAGAAGGTAAATGATGGGTAATAAGAACAATACTTTGAATAACCTTTCAACATGGCCTACATTTCTGCTTCTAAGCGGATGATACCCAGCTCTACATTTCCACAAAATCCATAACCACAGAAACACACTCCACCATCATTAACTACATCACTGCAATAAAAACATGGATGCATCAAAAATCACTTAGAAAATCCAACCTCAAAACCATCGGCCCCAAGTTCCTCACAAACACAAATCTCAGTCTCGCATTCAAAAATTCAACCCTATCTCCCTCACCTCGCATCCAAAACCATGGTATCATTTTTGACAATCAGTTGCAGTGTTAAGTTTTCTTCACTGATTGTTTGTAGAGCAATCAAAACTACTTTTATCTTCTTCAGTGTCTCCATTGTTGAACCTCCTTGGACTCACTTTGATAGAAACATAGTTGCGGCCTCTTCCGAGCACATCTTATCTGTGAGCAGTATGTATTCACAAGTTTTTTACATTAGGAACTTCGAAACCACCACACACTGCACACAAGCTGCTGAGTCTTATACAGATTTACTTCACTTTTGAACAAGTCCAGCTCTCGTGAAAACCCATCTTCTTGGTTTCCGACGCATGGTTGGTTGACAGCTATAAGACAGCTGGCTGACATGTAGGTACCTCTAATGGGCCAAACATCAGCAGCTGTGATGTTTCATACCCCAGAAGACCATTAAGTCAACCCGAGCTGTCGTTATTTTTGACTTTCTTCTTGCCAACAAACTTCATGATGCTGTTCTGGAACAAGAAACATGATAACTTTTACTGATGTTCACTCTTTCTAATTTTTTGGGTCTCAGTTTTCTTCCTTGCAGTTTCTGATGTTAAGAAACTATTTCAATTTTTATCTTTAAAACCTTTTGAGTAAAACCAAAAGAACTAAGCTGCTCTGTTGAAACAAAGTAATTGGAGCTTTTGATGTTTTTTCTTCCTCATGACCTGATATAAAATCTGTTTTCCAGTTATATTTTTGTTTAACTGTACAAACTACAACACTTTTTTGTCTAATAAAGTTATAATTTCTCCAGACTGTGATGTGTTTAATTTCCCAAGCTGTTTCTGAAGCTGCACCACACTGACATGAATTATTCCTCCGAGGGAATGATCATTCATCATGAGCATCTTATTCCGGCTGAGAGACGGCTGTAATATGAAACATCTGGATATGCAAATCGCTAACTACAGTTTTGACATTAAGTGAGCCAGCAGTGCGTACAGAACAAGCCATCCAGCCTCCCTGAACTGTGTTTCTCACACTTATTGGCTGTTGTGCCTGTTAAATAACATCCATAGTTCAGGCTGGGTGTATCAGGGTGACAAATCTTCATAAAGTGGTAAACACACATGCATACTCATTAAAGTGAATTCATGCTCTTACACTTCCTTTGCCATACTTGTTTAAAAACTTAACAGACTAAGTTAAGGCTGGCACATATTACAGGATTATTCAGATTTTCACAGATTTAGAGACCACACACTTGATGATAAAAAAAGACAGATCACACAAGATCTTTCACTTCTGGTCTTATAGTGTGTGGTGGGCACTTCACAGCTCACACACACTAACTGATTCTTCAGCTGAGTATCAGGTTCTTCACATTCAATATTCCAAATCTTGTGTAGTAAAACATGACTTTGGTGTAAACCAACAAGGCAGATCAACAGGGAAAACAATGATGGTTGTTTTCAGCCTCTTACTTTCCAAAAAAAAAACCCATACAAAACAGAAAAAACATTAATGGAAAGAGTCACAGACACGGCAGGAATGTGGACTGTATGCATTATAGTGCGAGTTTGAGGTGAGTGAAAATTGTCTCAAGTATTAAAGATAACTTTTTTACTTCCTTCACTGTCAATCAGCTGAGTCAGCGCATGTCTTGATTGGCTTTTGTTCCAGTGTACGTGACATTGTACACAGTGCATGCTCGCTCCCTCTCAGAGCACCTTTCAAGATTCAAGATTCACTTTATTCTCTGTTGCACATGTTTCAGAGCAACAGAATTTACATTTCAGTTACATCCCATCCAAGAAACATAAAAAAAGACAGAGACAACATTGGGAGGTCAAGAGCAGGAGGACTGTTGGGTCACTCGCATGTAAAGTGCCCTGTTTCATTTGGAGAAAAAGAGTACACGAGGAGGGAGGAGCGGGAAAAAGCAAATACCAGACTTACAGTACATGCCAGAATTAAGAGTGGAGGAAAAAAGCTTTCATAAGTGCAACAAAGTGCTGCAAGTTCATCGGCTGCAGGTGCCTCCATCTAGTGTAAGAAGAAATGCTCTTACTATTTTTACTGATGTGGTTTTTTTTAATAATCTAGCCAAAAACTAACCACCATAACTCAAATTTGACGACATTGTTTAACATTCCACATAATTCAATATCAAGTTCTAAATACTCACTTAGCGCTTTGTCTTAAACCTTCTGGTTCATTCTACCCCTGAGGACAAAGAGAAGTCAGATTAAGTGCCTACATGTTCCCTGAACTGTTGAGTCTTCAGATGTCTCTTAAAAGTAGAGAAGGACTCTACAGATTGTACGGAGTTGGGCAATTCATTCCATCACTCGGGAAAAACAGAGGAGAAGAGTCTGGTTAAAGATTTAGAGTCACGCTGGGCTGGGAGCACCAGGTGTTTTTCACAAGCAGAGCACAGTGGGCACTAAACGTTCATTATTTACGATCTCTCCTTCTGAAGCCTTCCGAGCAGATGTGACCAGATCCCTCTAAGCACACCCCACACAATAGGAAAATCAGACACAATGTTGTTTACCAACATCAGACAATCAAGCCTGGCTGGCTTTGATTGTAAAGCAAAAGGACAAAAATCAGCCTAATTATCCTGTGGAAACAAACTATTCACTTTACCATCAGTTGCCATTGTCAATGTATAGATCATGTCATCTATTGCTGTTTTTGACATAAAAACGTGAATAAATAAGCCCACATGTACCATTGGATTTTCTCTCCATTGTTTACTCGGTTGCTTGCAAGATTCCCAAGGTTTATACGACTTTATCTTTTCCAAACAGCATTTCAGCTTCCCTTCCTTCGTGCAATGCCAGAGGAAAATGGCTGCTATGGGAATATGGTGCATTGGATCACTAAGTCTGAGCCTACAACCCACGCAAAGCAATTTCTTGAGGAACCCTAAGAGAGCAGGGTATATTACAGTAAACTGGGGATCACCACAAAAACAGAATCACTGCTTGTTACTGTGAGGCAACAGTGCTAACCACTACACCACCATGGAGCCCACAATGATTATTTATTACTTGTGTGAAATTTCCAGCATCTTCTTTCAGCAGCAGAGACATATAATATAAACCTGATTTGCTGTACAAGAAGCCAAGTGATCAGATTCTGTGAGTGTGAAACTACAGTAATAAAAAATGCACCACCTCTGAGTGTTGAGAGTGTTTCTTTGACTAGGAGGAATCCCATAAACATATACACAACATCCCGTTAAAGTCTACAGCTCCTGAAGTCTCAATGGGGAACCAAAACAAACAAGACTTTGCTGTTTTTATGACCTTTGGAGAGACAGTTTATTTCACTGTTTTGCTTTGACCATATGTTTCTCAGAGCCAAGGCATCAAACCATCTGAAATCTTCATTGACACTTTACCTTTAGAGAGGTAGAACACAGCGACTCAGTCAATCTTTTCTCTCCTAAACAAACATATAAAATCTGATTGACAGACTCTGGTGATTGCACCATCATCGGCTGCTGTCATTTTCTTTTGTTTTTTTTCATCTGTTTCAGCCAGTGAAAGGCAGAGTCTGTGAGACGATGTGAGTTCATGTCTGCAGGGTTCCAGTCCTGACTGACAGCTGGTGGTTGCTGTTGCACATCGAGTAGGCGGCCAGCTGGACTCACACTAAGGATTGAATGTAACAGATGAGCTGGTGTGTGTGTGTGTGTGTGTGTGTGTGTGTGTGTGTGTGTGTGTGTGTGTGTGTGTATATATGCATGAATATTTTATCTATTCATAATCCCTAGATGAAGAAACTCACAAGAATAAAATGTAATATTAGAATCAGCCAGTTCTCGTACCTTCTTCATTGTTTCTGCTTCTTTCTGACAAAGCAGATTCTCCAAGTTTTACCTTAAACTTTCTTTTTCTTTTCCCAGGTGCTGTGTGTTTATGCCTTGGGTCATATCATGCTATAAGTTTGGATTACAGAAACAGAAAGGTAAAGCTTTATTTTTTGATTATGTGTGATGGTTGATAGCTGATGGAGAAATACTGTAAAAGTCTGAAAAAGGCGGGGTGACATAACAACAGAGTCGAAGCTTCCCCCTGAACAGAAAGTAGTAAAAGTCAGGCAGAGCAAAGTTTGCTCTTCTGTTTCACATACTGACAGTGTGAAACATAGACATAGTCCGTGTGCTGTCATCATTTGGTTTCTAGGATTCTAAAGCCAAACAGTGGCAGTTATCATGTTGGAGATTGTGACACAATTTAACTTTTAGTAACCATAGAAAATAGCAAAAACGTGAAGTGGAGAAGATGGAGGAGGAAACTAGGTAAGAGAGTAAAGTACAGCATAGAGCAAAAACCCCAAGGTTGAAATCACTCTGAGCACTTAAGCCTTCTCAAGAGATGTATTACAAAACTGTGAAAAATGGTGTTGCACATATTTGTGATTGGACTTGAGTTTGTCTTGGTCTTATCAACTATTGGTAGCTGTAACCAAATAGTCATACTCTTAGTTGGAGCCATCTTTTGAAATCCACCTTTAAATTTATACGTAAATGTGTGTGTTAACTTGAGCTAAATGTGATTTAGTTAGCAAGTTATATTTTTCACATTCTTGTGATCAATTTTAAGAACAGTTGAAAAATTGGTCAAATCGAACTTTTACGCCGTTGGATCTTGAAGAGGTTCTACGTAAAGTATCAAAATGGAAAAAAAAAGAAACGGGAGTTAGACAAATTAAAAAAAAAGGGGGGGGGGGCATCTACAGTTTGGAAATGATGTCCATTACTGTACCATCCCCTCGCCGTCCATCCCCAATGTTCTCAATGTGATAACAGACGCCGCTGATACAGAAGCTCAACAATCTAACCATGTTCAAAATAAGCTTTTTTGCCTTAACCATCAGGAGGTCATGATAGTGTGAATCCTGACGGAAAATGACCTTTAATCCACATTTTTGAATGGATTTTGTCTTTTAAAGGCTGTGGTCTTCAAATTTTGATTAGCTGATGAACAGAATATGTCACTTTCATAGTTGTTTTCAACAGATTACTGGCTCAGTGTTTCTGCCTCATTCCTATTTCTTTTCTTTTTTTCATTTTGAAATTCTAATTAGAACCATTTTGAGGTCCAACAGTGCATAATGTAAATTAGTAAAATTTTTCAACTAGTCATAACATGTTGATCAGGTGCTTATACATATATACATTTTAAACTTTACCTGACTGGAAAAGTTGTGCCTTTCTATAACGAGCCAGAAAACTTTGACCCACCAATATGTGAACCGGGCAGTGAGATACAACCACCAAAACTTCACAGTCGTGTGGATCCATGAGGAAAAATGCCCAGTGTGCCAGATGGCCCTGGCCTGTGAAGGGTTTTGGTCCAGGTGGTTATTATCATATTATCAGACTAATTTAAAGCCTGAAGTCTGAACTCCTAGCAGCACAGAGATATTTATTCCTTGTTCCTCCTGTTTGATTTGTTTGATTGTCACGGCATGCATAATACTCTGAAAGTACAAACTAGAAACTGTGTCGTATTTAGCCTCTGATCTTTTGGCAGAGTTTTCAGGGAAACTTATCATTATTTCTGAAGTTAGTAGTTATGATGTCAAGCCTGGTGATATGCACTGTGGGGGGCTATAATTACAAGTAATAATAGTAATTAAAATTATTGGTTAAACTCAACTCAACCCTGACCAAAAAGTGGTCTGGTATTTGCTTTGGTTTAATGAGTAGATGTGCTCTTGCTGAATAAGGGGCATCCTAGAAATTGCTTGAGTAACATGTTTTTCTAACCTTTCCTTTAAAGGCTTCTACAAAAAAGGTGCGAACACACCGACACTGAGGGTTGTGGGGTAAACTGAACTGTACTTGAGCTGCCCTCCACTGTCTCCTGCAGCTCAAACATTTAAACAGCAGCACGGCCTAACACTTCTCATTTCACAGGCCACTTCAGCTGAGTGCATTAACCAATCAGAGCCTTTATAGAATATTATTGCCCTTGCAAATAACCAGAGCACTGAGGTACTCTGGCTTCATCTCAAATCTTCTTACAACCAACAGCTGGAGGCAAGGATCCAGAGGTGGATGGAGAGTTTAAACCTGAATAATTACCCCCAAAAAACAAAGTCGTATTCAATTACAAAGATTATAAGTAATAGAAAAGAAAAAGAAAAGCAAGAAAGAAAAGGATCAAAGGAAGATGAAGCATGAAAATCAATTTAAGCCATAAGCAGTTCAGAGTTTAAAAGCAGAGATGAGTCAACAATATTAATCTCAAAATGGAGGCTTTCTTTTGAGCATAAGGGAGAAAGTTCACTTAGCACAAAGGGAAGAAAAAAAACAGGTAAAAGGCAACAAACAACCAAAATCCATTTTACACTGATGAATAAATGTTTGTGAATCAAGTTGTGGGGATATTTTCTTGTAGTACCTTCCATGATAATTGTCAGAACAAAGATCTTAGAGTCTCACACCTTATCAGAAAATCTTGTTTTTTCTGTCTTCTGTCAATGTCAAACTCCTCCTGTCCAGGTTTGAGGGGTGTTTCACTTTTTTGTCTTTCTACAAGGGAGACACGTTTCTCCTTCTTACTGCGTAACTTCACCTTATTTGCCCATTAGACAGCCTGCTTATTTCAAAGAAACACAAGAAAAGAGAAACAGTGAAGATGCCGACAGCAATTGGTGAACTCCATCTGAATACGAAATATGCAAGGTTTTAAAAAGAGAGCGCCAGAGAGAGAGAGAGCCAGAGAGAGAGGAATAGAAACACAGTGTCAGGGGTCGTGGAGGTGACTCCACTGTCGACTTTGATTACAGCACAGAGCCGAGCTGTTAGCTGGACTCATATGCTGCGCTGACTAAACCATTACTACCACCATTAATCACAGCCTCATGTCCACTTACATCATCGGCTGCACTGGACAGCTGCAGAGGAAAGGCCTAACGTGGACTTTCAAAGTAAAAGTCTGGATTTGAGGGGTTGGAGGATTCTTTGTGGAATATGTTATAAAAAAAAAATGAGAAAGCAGTAAACCCACAAAGTTATCATCTTTTAAGAGGAGAACAGAATTCAACATTACAAATGCAGAGCCAGCAGTTGGACAAATTTGCATATCACAAAGAAACTCTATAATGCATGACCGGATAAAATTCTGGTATTTCTTTTACTTGTTTTATTGAACTTCCTGCTGAAAAAAGAATTCCACCACATGAGTTAATTCAGGATTATGACATAAATACCTTTGTTTCATCATTCAAAACTAATTCTGGTAATTGTTAAAACATGTCGATGATGTTCTTCCATCAGCAATAGTCAGCCCTTTTTTTCCAATGGCAGAATGAAAAACTAGTTTTAACAACTTGCAACCAGTCTAACACCTAACCCCTTACAGGTGGTAAAGGTGTTAAAACAGAATTTGTCACTCTTGTTTCTGGTGGTGACATCAGAGACAAATGTTCTGTCAGGATGAAGGTTTGCGTTGATGAGTCCAGCTGGGAATACCCCACCAGCGTCCTCTTTAATACCAAAGGTTCCTGTTGAGCTGAAGCTCTCACAGGGGGATAAACACTGCAGAAACCATCATCGGGTGATTTGTCCTCTCCGGAGAACATTCCCTCAATGGCAGAGACAGGGAAACCTCAAATTATCTCTCCCACCTGAAAAACTCGTGGGAGGTAGCCTGTGTTATCCACGTAGCATGGGTATTTTCTGTGTGATTGGTCTAATTTGTGACCAAATCACACGAGATCTGTCTCAGCTATGTCACTTCATCAGATCTGATAATTCCCAATAAAAGACAATTTGTCGACTCACGCTGGTTCTAAAAAGTCCTAAAAAGACTTAAATTCATGCATCTGAAATTGAGCCCTTTAAATGGCTTAAATATTTTTTTATGCTGGTCTTGAATACATTACTAAAAGACCTTAAATTTGATAGGGTCGGTTTAGTTGATGTTATTTTTTTTTTTCTTTTCACAGGATTTTTCAAGAGGGAGATGTAGGGAAGCTATTTTCTTACTAGCTGCTGATATAAATAATCTGCATGCTATCCAGCCAGCCTGCGTCTACAGAAAAGTGCAAATTTGTTCAGGGTTGGCAATGTCCATTTGGGTTGTAACACAGCAGGCTCCCCCTAACCATCACCTGTAGTCATAGTGTTTTATTAGATTTCATTCAAAGTGGCGTTAAGATCTCATAAAAGTCTCATATTTGACTTGCTAAAACTTGCAAATACCCTGCTTGTGTTCTAGCTGTATCAGTGCAACAGATCAGATACACAAGAACTCTTTTTTTTGCTGGATTTTTGTTAATGCTGTCAGGAGTTGCAGTAAGCAGAAGAGGACCCAGGTGTTGATTTCAAATAGAGAATTCCTGTACACAAAAAAAATCCAAAACATTCATTAAATCCAAGAATCCAAAACCAAGAATAAATCTCACAAAGAAAACCTCACAGGAGGCAAGACTAGACAAAAACAGAGATACACCAAACACTAGAATGCAACAAAACCAAAACAGGAACAACAAGAAAACCCACAATATGAAACAATCAAAACACAACTCAAGGACCGAATCCTCACAAATGTATTGTTCTCTTGTACGAGGGTATGTTCAAACCAATATTTACATCCAACTGTCAGCAGCAACTTCAATGCTTGTTGTATATACAGCAGGTGATAAAGTTTGGAGTCTGTCTGGAGTTATAGCTGGAGAAAAACTCAAGTCTTTAAGTCAAGGCCATGAATCTGGAGTCAGCTCTGTACAAGAAAAACATCCATGCACATGAGATTTTATGAATAAAAAAAACCTCCATGCTCTCAGCTCCACCTTCAGGCTTGTTTCTTCACCTTTAGTTGTGTTTGTTGCAGGCCTGTTTCAGTCTCCACACGTTTCCCACATCAATAACCTCATTTCATTTTTCCTCTCAGCATGCCATATTGTTTGCCTTGGCTTGCAGAACACAGCTTGAATACACAACAGGCCTTATTCCTCTGCCTATACCTGGGGCTCGTGGATCTCCCACCGACTCTATTATATCTGCCCGGCTTGATGATAGAGCTCAGATGTGTTTTTCTGTAAAGTACAGACTGTAATGTGCGCAGAGGCCATCAAGCAGAGTTTACAGTCTGTGCCTTCATTTCTAACACACTGCAGGTTCACAAGTCCATGCATATAAACTGCAGAATATTTGTTATTCTGTTGCCTCTAAAAGTGCTGTTTCAACACCCACCCAAAAAATGAAGTTAATTTTTGAGACAATTTTCATGTTTCAAAAATGCTGTAACAAAATCCAAACAACAGAAACAATTGAACTTTGGCCCATCATGGTGAGCTTGGGGAATCTCACTTCCTATCTTCGGCCTGCTCCGGTTTGGTGCAGGGTGTGAGGTGTTTTACTAAAGTTTACCAGAATTTCAAGTGGATTTAAAAAAGAAAATCTGATTCTGTTTAAGTGTTATTTCTTCTAAAGTTGTATGAACTGCACTTTTGTAAAAGATCTTCCTCACAGCCCCCAAAAACCCCGATCCCAAGGGGGTTTCAAGTTTCATGATGCACTGTGTGCCTCTTGCTGATCTGTGATCTTCGTGTTGGGTCTGACGCTCCCTGACTCACAGCGAGGCGCTTCAGCTGAAGGAAGTGAATCCCCGAGGGAGCACCCAGCCTGTCAAACTGCTGCTCCTCATGTCAAATAACAGACACTTTTCATCCTCTGGTGCACTTTCAAGATCTCCTCTAATGCTTGAAAAACAAACCCAGATGTTTCTCATGGCACACCAATCAACCAGCAACATGTCCTCGACTCTGAGCGTGGTTGAATTTTTATGTTTTTTCCTCCTTCATGCTTTTGATCAGATCTTGCATCTTGATCTGGGGTGAGTTTAAGGGTGTGGTGAGGTTGTTACTTTTTAAAATGTATTTTCTGCACTGGAACTGAAGATGGAAGCTCGTGTTGTTTACCCTGTCACACAATTTTGCCGACATATAACAGCTAACAAGACAGGAAACACCAAAAGGATGCTGCAGTGCATGATCCAAATCTTGCAATATGTCAGTGAGTCTGCTAATGTTTAACATCTCAGAACAAAAATAAACAAGATGCAGCTTTGAGAAATGAAGACATGATGACTAAAAAACTAGCTTCTCGCCCTCTCAGTGAGAGAATTATTAATCCACAGGTCAGTTGAAGCTGTTTAAGGGTTTTTTTTTAAAACCTGAGACATCTTTGCCACTTGAGCTTGTCTCCTCCTAGTGTCAAAAAGTCCAGCTCAGCACAATTAAAATCAGCACAGGCTGAATATTCTCTGTGCCTACAGGATAACTGTGGCACCACACTTTTTACTGAGTTGCCCTTGTGGTCGTCTTGCTGCTCTCTACTGGTCCAGTGATGTTTTGCAACAACATTTATCTTTGTTAGATGTGTCAAGGTTCTGATTTACAAAATCTGTTCTTCCCATGGTGCAAAAATCAGGCACATGGGCCAAAGGAGCGTTTTAGCTTCTGGAAAAAAGTCATAAAGAAACTTATGTGAATAGATCTATGAACGGCTTTAAAAACCTGACCTCTGACCACTTTTGTTTGCCTAAGAGGCTTGCAGAACAAAAGACACATTAACAAGACTCTCATACTCAGTCTGCCTCTGTGGTTTCTTAAACCAGTGTTCACACACCTGTTCTCCATATTACAGAATGATGGACTGTGAGAGGCTGTGCAACAATGCCTCTCTTTCAGATTATTCATCACGAACATGAATGGTGTGAGAACCAGCCCATGTGCTTTATTCAAGATTCATCAAACTCTAATTACCAAACTCCATGTTAAAATTAATCAGAGTATAATTAAAGCATCAATCTTAAGCGGCTTTTCTTGCTGCAGTCCATCAGTGACACAGCACCATCTACGAATGGGGGGGTGGGGGTGATTACTCAGTCGGAGTTAACCGAAGCAGGAATTCAATCAGGGGGCTTTCAGAAACACTATTTCATTTGTGCTACTGGAAAAGATTGTTTACATGCTTTCTCTTTTTTTATAAACTCTGCAACAAATGCTGCAAATATTATGAACTACTCTCTGATGTTCTGTGAGAGCCCGATCCATGAGTGAATCTTTGAATATTTTCATTTTGGGATGAAATCTTAATTTTTCTGGGGGCTATGATTTTGGAACATTAGAGGACTGAAATAATTGGCTTAAGTGCAAAAATGTCAGTATTAGACTTTGACAGACTTTATTGTCATTCTGTTCGTAGCAGGTGTATACAGGTCAAAATTTTTTTGCAAAGGCGTTGGACTTTTTTACAGAATGCAGTAGTGGCAGGTGGATTGATCTTAAATATCAATAGATTGATGCCAACATTGGTATCAGAATTGATTAATACTTGGGTGATGAGATTTAAAGTTAAAATGATCAGCGCATTGCTAAAGTATCAGTATTATTATGTTTCTGTAATAGTTAATCTACCAGTATGTGCAAGCTATTTGATCACAATGATATGTTTAATGTACATTCAAATGTACTGATTTACAACAAAGCAGAAAAATTTAAGTATATTATTAGTTTCTGGTTAAGAAATGAGTCATTTACTTTCCTATCCTGAACATTAACATTAGTTTTAGTGGTTTTGTGTTATTCTTGATAAACTTTGACACACTTATTGTCTATGTACAAAGTATCAATGCCGGTATTGATATTGGCAATACTGGCCCTGTCTTTACTTGGTATCAGACCAATAACTAATTTTTCAGTAGCAGTAGAAGTTAAATGAGATAAATAAATGAAAAAAGGTAATGTGCAACAAGTGCTGCAGCAGTGGAATGTGTAACACCAAATGAATAAATATCTGTCATATTCAGGTAAAATATGGAAAGCAATTAGTGCCAATCACAAAGAAAAAATGATAATCTAATTTTTTTAACATTTTCTCTTTCTTATCATCAACCAAACATAATGAAAAAGAAAACCTTCATTGCCAACATTTTAACATTGTTTTCCACCTTTTGAAATTTTTGTTCCTTTGAATCGTTCTTGAAACCTGAAAACAAACAAAGCAGTGAGGCGTTGCTGCTTCCAGTTTGGGAAAGAGGAAGAGATGGTTAGAGGGTCCAAACAGACTCAGCCTGATTGATCTCAGGTGCGAACAATAAGCTGAATTACAGGAGTCTCCACAGGATGCACTATAATATTACAGAAGGAACCACAGATGTGATGAATGCCAGAGTCTAAACGATCCCTTTGTAGAAGAATCACACCAATGCTCCAATAAAACTTCTGGATTCTCCTGTTTCACATGTATTGAAACCAAATCTCTCGTATCATTTCCTGCGGGCTTTTTGAGAGATTCATGGTTTGGTTTGTGTGACTTCCTCTGCAAATGGTTCAAAGAGAGTTAGGTGATGGTGGTAAATGCCAAAAATCTAAATCTGTCCTTGGTTCACTTCCTGGCATACACAGCATCAGCAATTGACTCAAATTAAATCAAGCCACTGTGATGTGTTGTTCAAACTTCTTCAGCCTGACAAAGCACGCCTCTTGGATGATAAATCGAGCCGCTGAAAACATCTAATTTGTGAAGCTGCCGGCTCCTCAATTGAAAAGCAATCAATACACCCATTAGCTCCACTGCCATTAGTTTCCAAACATGTGAGCACTTTCCAAACGGCCTCGGAGCATAAAGTCATTCAGGCAAATATTTGTAGACAACCATCGTCTTCCACTCACCAGCATCGTGCTGCAGGCAAAAAGCAAACGGCAGAAAGACTTATTGACTTTCAATGAGTTTTTCTTCCTTTAATGTCGTGAAGATCCCATTAATCACACAATGTTGTTCCCTCATGAATGCTCAGTTCATGACTGCACTGAGGCCAAACAAATGTCACAATGAGACTTTTATTTTCTTAAATTTGGGAGATGGAGGAGAAAATATCACACAACAAAAATCTGATAAAAACTTTTTCATTTGGTAGTCAAAAAATTAATCCTTGGCTCAGATAAACCAGCACAAACATTCAAAAGTATTACTGAAAACTTAAAATTTTCCACATTGTGATGATTATTTTTAGATTGAAGTTTGAAATCAAAGAGAAGTCAGTGATACACCGCAATTTATGAAAAGCTCATTTACTTTATGCGTAATGAAACTTTTAATTATGTGGTGGTTGTATTATAATTGAGAGTTAATTTAGTCATCCATAAAGTTTTAATGACTGCTTCTGCGCAGAAAAGCTTCAATTAACCCTTGTTCTCACTCAAGCACAACAAAATCTGGAGATGTTTCAGTTAGGGTCCATATCTTTTGGAAAAGTAATCCTGTCACTTTCTAATCCGTTTCATTTAACTGATTCAGTTTTACATGTTTAAAGGAACACATTTGGTTGCTTGACTTGATGAACCTGCAGGTACAGCCACATTTTAAGAAGTAATTCACCCCAGTCTCAATAGCGAGGATAGAAAACAACCAAATAGCCCCACATCACCTTTTACTTCTCCCCCTGATCCTGCCTCTTCTCTCTTTCGCTGCTTCTCTTCCAGAACTTGATTTCTATATTTTTACTGTTTTGGTTTTACGAGAGTATTGTCCTCTCGTCCTCAGTAGAAGTGATGTCCAGGGACTTTTTTTTTTTTTTACGAGTGCATTCCCCCGTTTTATATGTGCTGCAGTTTTATTCAGCCCTCTAGATTAGGGCAAGTGATCTCATTGGTCACCTCGTAAAGAAGCCCCTCCCACTTCTGTGATGCTGCATAAGGTGACATAGCAACAGCTGCTGCATGCTGCTCATCAATCATACGCGGCTGCTGATGCTCCCTGTTTTTCGGCTACGTGTCCTAAATGCTAAATGTGAGATGAGAGAGTCTGTCTCCTGATGCTGGGACATAAAGAGTTTTATGAAAGACAATAAATCTGTATGGAAACGAGATGACGCTGCCAGAGGACAGTGGCTAATGTTGACGGAGGATCTGTAGCGCTGATGGTGTTGTTAATGACTGTGGTCATTACAGGAGGGTTCGGCTCATGTCTGAGTAAATGTATTCAAGCGATACAAATATGTACGACAGCACCGGTTTGGAGGAGACGAGACAAACTCACCTACAGGTTTTGTCCTGTCCCCAACAGAGTCAGAGGAGGCACCACTGCTAATCCTGTATCTCAAATGAAAACATCACATCTTCCTATAAAGTTTCCTTTCCTTTATATCTCCTCAATGTCTAATGAGCTCTTCTCAAGAAATATCTTTCATCCTCTCAGCTCTTAATTCTTGTACTTTAGCTTCACGTAGTTCTTTTTTGTTTTTAAACTTTCATTACAGGCACTTACTTACCCTGGCTGCTCATCTTTGTCTTCCCATCTTGGCTGAACAGAATGGTGAAGAATACATACTGTTAATGATAAAATATTTAAATTGAAGGTAAAGTAAACCAAAGTTTCAAACCTAAAGTAGCTGATTTTGATGTTATCAAAGTGTCTGTAAGTCAGATTTAAATAACCTGAGAAAAATCAATGTTTTTACAGATAATCCACAGACCTCACTTTGGTCATTTTTCCATAAATATGTGTTAATTACCCCAGAAATTCATCCCATTAAAGGTGATCTACAGTAGTAATTTAAGTAATTGAAATAACCCCAGAACCCTTCATCCAGGTGGAATGGAAGATGTAAAAAAAAAAAAACACTACATTTTCTTACTCCCAAACTGTGCCAAACCAACAAGCTTCCAGGCTTCCTATAACATTAACCACATAAGAGGGAGGAAGAGCAAGAAAATATGAAACATACCCAACACAAATGCTAAATATGACCAAAAAATGTGCTGCAGTGACTACAGGCTGTATGTACTGTTACTGTTTTCAAAACGTAAGGTCATTCAGAAACCTCCAGTTTGTACTTTCCCTCAATACTGGCAGAGATCAACTCTCCAAACTAGCCAAAAAAATCATACAGCTGTGCAGACCCAATTGATCCCAATCAGAGTGATGTTGGTGGCAAATATGGAGAGACTCAGAGAAGTCCTAATCCGTGGTGACCAGTTACCTATGCCCTATGCTTCTGGCTCAAATGAAACAAGACTCTGATACCCATAGTGTCAAACTCATCATCAAACCCATGTGTGTTTATGCGCAGTCTCAAGGCCACAGAGCATCTAAACTACCCAAATAAAAGATTTAAAACTGTTGGTTTGGCTTTTGGTGAGTGTTACATGCCTGCTCCCTTCCCTGACAGGATGAAGAGTCTTTAATGCAGTGTCTGCTTTAACAGCCCCTGCACAGAGCAGACGGGCCACTGCTGCTGATAAACCTCCTCCAGTCATCTGCATTAGACAACAGGCCACTTCATGAATAAATGAAGCCACTGAGGCTGACTTATGCTGCCCAGAGATTCAGCTCGGTGTGAGGAAGGACCCAGGGCGCGCTATGTTAATGTCCTCTGTATAGATTACACTGCTTACTAATTCATGCAGGAGGAGGTAATTTATTGGCCTTTCATAGAGGTCCCCAATGGGAGATAAATGCTGTCTGTCCAGCCCTCTGCAGGGACCTCTCAGGATTCATCAATTGGAGGCTAAATTGGTTTTTACTGGACTCTATAGGGAATCCTTTATGGATGGGTGAGCTCTGGTGGACTACTACACTTAATTCACTCACTTGCGTTTCAAATCGGCATTTAATCTATGAATATATAATATGTTTCTGTCCCTGTATGGTCCATCAGTGAGCTTCATTTCCTGAATCAAAAGCACTACAAGAATTCAGAAGTGGAGAGGTCAGAGGTCAGGGAGCAGCACCCTGGATACAAATTTCCAGATGACCCAACAGAGACCAGGATGAAAGAAGAGCGGCTGGCGTGAGAAGAAGCGCTGAGAAGGCAGAGGGAATATGAAGTTCATCGATCCCTGAGGGGGAAACTGTGCAGTCGGGATTTATATTTTTTATTTATGGAACTCACGCTCTGACAGTCATGGGTTCAGCAAAACACACAGGTCGTGTGATCGCTGACATGTGACCTTTAGGCTGGGTGTGTTTACTGTTATGCAGAAAGTCAGTCACAGTATAAAAGAGGTCCATGTGATTCATTTTCTTATTCAACGCTTTTCACGTGCAGAGATCACAATGAGGGCTTTCACGCTGGCACGGTTCTGATTCTGGATTCCTAGAAACTTGGTTCTTTTAAGTGAACCAGCCTGTTTTTGTACCAATTTAGGTGTAATGAGAGTGGGAGGCCTACTTTTTCCATCTGACCAATTTTTTCTGATGAAAAATCAACTTAGACTACAACAAAAGACAATATGTATGTCTTATACCACACTAACTTCTCTTTAAATGTTACTTATTGGTCATTTGTTTGCTATTTGAAGTGTGTAAACATCATGGACAACCAGTTTAAAATCACTTTAATTTAATTATAATGTATCCATTGTGGCCTGAGACTGTAGAGAGTGATTCCTCATCTCATCTTTGTATTTCCATCCCTGTCTCTCCTTCTGTGCCCCCCCTTCTTTGATTTCATCTCAGTGGGCCGGGCTTCTACTTTCTGCTCCAGAGCTCAAGTGATTACACCTGCACCTCATTACCCTATCACCTCCCTCAGCATGAACCCTCCAATCTTTGCCTAATTATTCTGTCAGCTTCAGTCATATAGACGTGTGAATAGAGTAACACAGCCCTCTCTTGCTCCTCGTTTGCACCCTGAACTTACTTTACACCATCTGCTTTGGATAATCCTGCTCCTTCCTATCTGCTCGCTGCACTCTTCGGCTAACACCTGCCTGCTCGCTCTCTGTCGTCGTATCTGCTCCACATCTCTGTCCCACTCCAGCCGAAGCATCAGCTGCCAATCTGTTCCTGCAGGAGCCTGTCTTCACTACCATCATTCACTCTCTTCCAAACCTTCTTCACATTGAAATCTGCACTTGGGCTCACCCTGTGCTGCATCCTATTACATCTGCTCTATGCTGCTGGTACAGCTTGTTCTGAAGTGCATTAATAATTGTATTACCATTTGAAGAATGAGCTTGTTTGCTAATCTTTATGACACTTTGAATCGCTCTTAGCTGACAGAAAAGCGAATCTTCCACAAGAGTTTAAGTGGCTTACCAGAGCTGAAAGGAGATTCAACATTTGAGCTATGTCGAACACTCTGGCACTTCTCTGTGTTTGATAGCTCTAAGTATAACTGCAGGTTTGCGTTGGGATACCTGTCTTGCAGATAAAATTGCAGGCAGAGCCATTCAAGGTCTGACCTACCCGAACTTTATATATTTTATACTTTATATTAGATCTGCTGTGTTCCAGTCTCTTTTTGGGTGGATAACAAATATATTTCTGACTAAACCTAACTTACACGTCTGTCAATCTAGTGCTTCTGATTATACAAAATGTATATCCTTAAAGAGGGAGTATTGTGTCCATTTAAAGCTTTACATCGTCTCTCTGGTTCAACATAAATGCTTTCTATGATTTTTCTTCCACTAGTGTTTTAGAAAAACTTTCTTTCAGCATCCATCTGGAACACTTTATTTTAGCTGCTGTCTCCTTAAAACCCTGTTTCCACCAAGTGGTTCAGTTTGGTTTATCTCTGTCCTTTGACATAAACCGGGGCAGGTCCCAAATTTACTGTCATGTGCCATCCTACTTTTTGATACCCTTCTGTTGGGGAGCCAGATGTACTGATCCTACTCCAGAAGGTGGAGCTAGAAACAGTCTGTTGATTGGTTGAAATAAAGTGTCACTTCCTGCAACAAAGAGCCACATGCCAATCACAACAAAGATGAACTGCTGGATTCCTTCCGTAGTTGCTCTTTGTTTACTGAGCCATGTTTTTCTCCTTCATTTATAAGCGTGGCTATCGGCATTCAGCTTACAAGCTAACTACCAAGAAGAGCATAGTTGGCTGTGGAAACACAAACAGAATCCAACCACTACCAAACTGTGCTGGTCCATAATTAAGTGTTTGGTGGAAACAGGGTCTTAAGGCTCCTTGCTCCACAAAAACCCTTCCCTCTCATTGGCCAGCCCTCTGGAGGCCTGGGAAGACTTGGTGTTTCAGATCCAAGATCTAGTTTTGAGATTATTTTGCACTGAGCCCATGAAGATTATGAGATTTTACAACATGAATATGGTGCCGTTTGAAAATTTGCACCCATAGGAGAACATCTAGAATTGTTACTTTATTTCCATGTTTGATAACATAATAGCCCCTCTTTAAAGAAAAATGGTCTCTGTTGTCATTAAAGAGCAGGTATAATACCTCCTGTGTGATATCGCCAAGACTGATTAGTTGTTAATTAGCTTGAAGTAAGTCATGAACTCTGAAATTGGATTCCCAGACCCAAATGGACAAAACATTAAAGAAATAAGTAGCAGCCAAACATGATAACTCTCCAAAACTCCATCCTTAGAGGAGCAGAAATAAAGAAAACACACTTGCATTGGCAGGATTTATAACACGGTTATATCCTGCAGGATGCCGGACAGTCAGTCTGTCTTTAAGCTGATTGCTGGTGTTCCCCTGCTGTAAACCCACATTAAAACTGCCTGATGAGCACCAGCTCTTTTTTCTCATCTGAGGGGGCAGCTTGCTTTCACAGCTTTGTGAGCCGTTTTATTTGGTTAAGTGTTGAAGATGGAGATGATGCGCCCCTCTGCCGACTCCTTGAGACACGAAAAAACAAGCGTGGGCGTCCCTCCTGGAGGAGTACTGCCAGGCTTTTCTTTGTTGGATTGTTGAGAGAAAACTCTCAAATGAATCTGCAGCAAACAAGCTCATTAAGGGCAGAAAAGCTGTTTACTTATGATTTTGGATTACCCTCTCTCTCTAAGCCGTTGATACTTAAATTAACTTCATCAGTCATCGTGATAATGCAGAATTAGTCAGCCCACTTCTGTTCATTGTTTCCCTGCAGGCTGGATGTTCTTTGCTTGGCTTGCTTGACCTGTTTTGCCACCGTGCATGTTGAACGAGTCCATCTTATCCGACCTCCTCCTGTTTGTGAGAATCATTGCGACAAATAGCCGCTTTTCTCCCCCGACCCGCGCCTGTGACAAATCTACAAACATAGCTGCAGTAATGGAGAATAAGGAAGGAAGAAAAGTGAAGCGGAGTCTGGATGGTTTTGCCAGGGGGAGATGGAAATTTGGTTTTACCCTAATTCCGCATTGGAACATCTTATTTCCTGGAAGTATTTGAGTCTATATTTTTGGGGGCTGGGGTTCAATTTGTTGCATGTTGCAGGAAATAGTTCCAATTTATGTTGCCCCCGGGTGTATTACCAGCCTCCAGGCCTTTCTGAGCAGCGTCGACGGCGGAGATCGGTAAATCCATTTCTCACATTAACACTGGCCTATTTCAGTCAATCATACTGATGGAAAAAGTGTTTTTGGAAATTTTGGGTTAATCTAACAACCCATGAAACAACTTCATCAACAGTCAGGGCAAAAGGTCAAACTCAGAGCAACTTCATCAGCATCAAAACTTCCTTAATGTACCTGTGATGTTCGCATTTCCCAAAATATTCTTTTATCCTTTTTTAATATTGCTCCTGTGTCTCTTCGTGTCTGCTTTTCCATCTGTTCATTCTTGTTATTTCTGCTGTAATAAACAAGTGCCTGGCCCTCAGGGACCAATAAAGCCTCATCCAATCGATACAGCACTGTCCTCGTCAACAGTTATATGACCACTGCAATCCAGATGTTTGGTATACGAGTCAATAATTGTGTGCAGCAACAGATTTTGATTTCAGCAGAACTCAAGTGCTCCAATGCCGTCCAGAGAAAGACAATAAAACCTTGATGTTTGATGCCGACAAATAATGACAAACTGATTTATTTTTGTGTTTCTCTACATAATGCCAAACCTTTTCTTCATGTGATCCAATAACTCCATAAATTGCAAATTGTTCACTTCCATTCTTTTGTAACAGAATACGTAACACGAACAGATGGTAAATAAAAACAAAATACTCAAACTAGAGTCAGTTTGTGACTACTTTCTACCTCTCCTTTTTGTCCGTCTTAGCCTTGGATCCACAGCTTTTAAGTGAATGATCTCACTTCAGTTCCTGGCAAACACTCAGATTGGACAAAGAAAGCTTTCCAGGCCTTTCTCGTGGATATTATTCCAACAGTTTTACACACAAATGCAGCCACGTAAAAACTGGAGATGAGTGTGAATTGGGCTCTGAAAACAGAGAATACAGATTAGAGGGATCTATTCACATGAGGTAAAGAATACCACCAGTCTTCTCTTTTTGTTTCTCGCTGTATGTAATTAGGGAGATGGACCATTTTCTGTAGCGCTCAATAAACTTATTAGATGAGATGGTTTGTTTTCAAGCCCCAAATTAATTGCATAATTACTTAGAAAAACTAAACTTTTGAAAAAGAAGGATCAGCATAAAGTGCCCGGCAACATTGTTCGTTGTGTTTTTGACGCAGGAGTGGTTTAATCAGAAAACTGCTGCATGTGCTTAAAGAAGAGAATACTCCTATCAGGTAATTCAGCTTCTCTCTGATCAGGATCTGTTACACATGCATTTTGTGCAGCATGGAAGCATTAGAGGGAAGAGTTGATACATATAAAACAGCCATTCTCTGTCTTCAACACTAATAAACGTCTGAAAAGTTGATGTAACCCTTCCCAGGAGACGTTTTAGGCCGAAGTGAGGAGGGTGTGTACACTTTAATAGAGTGTGAATCCTGAGAAAACACAATGTGTAAAAAGCAGCATTCAATTCACATTGGTTGTGAAATATATAAAAGCATCTGAAAGCCCCTTTCAATGTTTCTAATGGAACAGTTTACACATGAAACAGCTGTTTATGAGGAGCCTAAAAGATCAGGATGAAGACACACAGACAGATCACAATCTTCTTTTTCCTTGACTTGTTTTTTTGTTCATGTGTTTGTTTGTTTGCCACATTTGAATTACATTGAACAAATATACATTGAAATATATTCAAAACAATAATATCTAGTAAATTTGAAACCCTGGATTGGTTTTCCAAGGTGTCCATAAAGTCTCCTTACATTTAAAAGAAAAACATTACAACAGCAAACAAACAGGAAAAATATGCGGAAATCGTCATAGAATGAGGAGTAGAAAGTGATGTTTTTAAACTCATTGAATAGGAGAACTAATTTTGTAGAACACTGAAAGACTTGTCTTACTAGATTCATGTTTCCCTCATATGATCTTGGCCATTTACTCGTCCAACTCTGTCTCTATCTCCATAAATTTCTTGTGCCATGCACAAATTGTCTGACATGGCGGGGGAACTGTTCTTTGTTTACTTCTGTAGTTTCACTGAGTCAACGTATCCCCAATTTTTCAGGGATTCATTTAACAGTACCTCTTTTAAATGAAGACCAATCAGAGCTGAGTTATCACAGGGAGCATGCTAAATTTCAAAGTTGTAGTTGTCCTGTTTGGTATTTCAGACACATTTCTCTAAGCTATTCACGTTCTTCAAGTGGATCTTAAAAACCTACAATGCCTTAAGAGTCCGGTGGGCTTGAAAAGGCTTTAATCCCATGAGATGTTTCCACTCCACAGCAGCCAGTTTCATATGGAGGGGAAGCTACAAGGCATCTTTGTCGTGAGAATATGAGCTGAAATTTTAATTCGGCGGCTTTAATTTATGTGGTAAGTGTAACAGTTATCCGTGCATGTAATGACAGCCAGAGTTTCAGAGAGAGAGAGAGAGAGAGAGCGACGAGATAAGAAAAGAAAGAATGAGAGACACGACCTGGAGCCATCCTGCATCTTGAACACCCCCTCATATTTCAGAAAAAGCTCCTCACCTAACCACATGCTTAATTACCCTTGACTGTTCACAGCCACATAATTAACATCCTCATATATTCCACCAGCAGATGCAGAATCCTAATAGGTCACGGCATTATGTTCAGGCTTTGACTTTGAGGTGAGGTGAGGTCCTAGCAGGAGCTCCTTTACCTGCAGGGTGATGAGAGGGGCTGTAAACTTGCCTTGGGGGTAATTTATTGAGTAGGGGAGGAGGGAGTCCCAAGGACAGCTGATGGATAAATCAAGTGGATGAGGAAGTGGGAGGCAACTCCACCCTCTGCCCCTTGGCGATATAGGTTCACCAGCTAAAACTGGATATTTTCATGTTCAGCTGTGAGCTGTTTTTCTTGTCACCTACAATCACGGAGGTCAGGGTGTCTTGTATGATTCATGGACCAAGATTTGTGGCAATGATAAATCCTTAAACCTTGTCTATTTTTCAAGTAAGATGAGTGATTTACAGGCTTAAGGAGACCTTCCACGAAATAAGTGAAGAGAAGACAAATGCGTCATTGTTTGAGACAGGAGTATCCAAACTTTTAATTTGAGCAAATGACCAAGAGCCAGTCGCTCTTACTGACATATTTATTAACCAAAAAAGTAACTTGAATATATGAATGCTTGATCTTATTACTACATTTTAAGTGATTTCTTAAAAAATACTTTGTCACCAAGTGGTGCCAAACATGCTCTCCATTGCAGTGCGACATGGGAAAAATATGTCAGGATGTTTTTAAGACAATGATTTTGACAGAAAGTGTCTCCACATTTTTTTCCAAGTGTTATCCTCAAGTTTAAAGAGATGAGTCAAAAACTCTTCAGTACCTAAAAAGTGTGTCAAGTGTGTGTTTCCAGTATGTCTTTAACTACCCCCAGGATTTAAAATAATTGTCCTCCAATTCCTTTGCTTACTCTCACGTTCTGAAAAATCTCTCCTCAAGTGGGCTGTTTCAAAATGGAGCCTCTCTTGACGTCATGAAGGGCAAACACACACCTTCAGAACACCTAAGACCAAAGTCACCCTCCCACTTCTGGTAGTTTTTTTTCCGCCCAACACAAAGCAATGAGCAAAGCATGCGTGTTGCTGTTATAGGCTGTGTTGGCGAAAAATAAGAGTCTTTTTTTATTGCCCAAAACAGAAGATCACTACTAACTGTCCATGACCTGATCAGCCTGGAAGATTAAGGTTTTGTCATTATTAAGGTTGTTTACAAGTCAATCTGTCTGTCGAGTAGCCGTTAGCATACATGTAAAGTTGGATTTAGTGGAGTGTGTGGGCAACTGGGCTCTAGTCTCTGCTCCACAGCATCTGCAGAAGTTTGTTGTTTAGCTTCTGGGTCTGACTCAGGGTCAAACATAACTTGGAAACTAACATTATGGTTCCCAACCATTGCTACTTTATTGAGTAGGGTTACAACGGCCCTGGTAAGCTCAACCTGAAGGCCACTTCCTGAAAAAGACAGAGGAAGCCCAAGCTCATTTGCATACAGAGGCTGAAACAGCTCGCTGAGAAATGCAGTGAAATTGAGGGATTTTGGCAGGTCTAAATAAATGATTCAAATGTTTTTTTGTTGTTTTTTTCAGGAAGAAACACCACAAACATGATCTTGGGACAACACACGTCTGCATCAAATGACCTGAAAGTGGTGTTTAAAGTATAATATTTCACTTTTGAGTGTCCACTTCAGCTTGTCTCAGAAAGCCAAAGAATGGAGCTTATATCAAAATGTGAATTTTAACAGCAGAATTAAGCATTTCTTCAAGTCTAGTGCTCAAATGTTTCTGGTCTCTTTGGTTCATTCTAATATTGATTATATGAATGCTCAGATTCACACGATTTGCTTCTTTCTGCTTCAAGAGTACAGTAGATAAGTGTCAGGAATGAGACATGCTCCAGAAGGATTCAAAGGCCAACCACCTACTGTCAAGATCTGTTTATATCTATGAGAAAGCCTGAGTAAATCTCATAATTCATTCATCCCTGCCAGAGGCTGTGGATCCTCTGGCAGGGATGCCTGGAGGCCACTTGCTGAACACGGTTTCCTTTTCACCCCTGCAGTCAAAAGTGCATCAGCTCTGGTGACCGGCGGAACATCACGTCTCCGATTCCCCGACATGCTGCGGTACAAAGCCCCAAACTAACTAAGTAAGAGGCTAATTGGCACACAGGCATGTTGTGAAAAATGTTGTCAGTGGAAAGAAGCTTGCCAAATGGAGGATTTGACCTACATCAGCTGGTGGCTGGGACATTTCAGGCGATCTGTGGCTGCCAGCGGACGCAGGTGGAGCTGAGCTGGAGATCTGACACTAATTAGGAGGAAGAGGACAGTTTCCCTGAATCCGTCACAACTGTTCGTCAGCCGTAGAACCACAAGTCTGTCCATTTTTTCTCTCTGCTGGATATGTCTATCCATCAATCTATCCATCCATCTCCACCCGCAGTATCCATCTATCCATGGTGAAGCTTATTGCAGCCCGACAGAGCTCAGACCTTTGATTAATGCCAAAGCTCTGAGTCAGAATCTTGTAATTGGCGACTGACTTTGAGTACTTTTTCACTTTTTTCCCACACTGCTACCCGCTAACGGAGCTCCAGCTCAAGTGAGAGCACACATATGAGCATAGTGTGTCAAATTTAACCATGGCTGAGTGTCATTCTGTGGATATTTAAGGCAGAAATGAGTCATGTAACGCCTGAGGACAGAGCATAAGCAGAAGTTGTGATTGTGTTTTTATTGATGTTATTTGTGAACTTGGTTGGAACAGTGTCTCAAACTGTATTCTCTCAAGAGACTGGTGATTCAATAATCCTCTCCCACCAACCCCCTCACCTTATCTCACTCTTTGTCTTACTTTATTACCTCCACTATGACCTGTGTTCACCTGTTTTGACCATTCCTCCAATGGGCCAGCTAAATGAAGCTCCCTCTTTCTCGTTATTCCACTTTCAAGCACAGACAGACTAAAACTAAAAACTGTTTTATGTCCAAAACACAGACTCCAGAGCCAGAGGAAAATGGAACAATCATCAAAAAAGATGAACTTGTAGCCATGTCCACACCAACAGGCCTGATTGTGATGTTTTACTCAGGGATAGATTCCTGTAAAAACATACAACCTGTTCTGGAGAGAAGTTGTTGCTGTGCAGCTCGGTAGCTCAGTTGTGAGCTCTTTTACCCTCATAAGTGTGTGTGCATGTTTTTACATTGGGGTTTGCAGGTCATATGAAACAATACCTTCAGCGATGACTTGAAGGTCAGTCATGCACGTGACGGCTTGAGGTCACAGCTGGTCTCTTTCAAAGTGGTATATCAGGTCCCTGTCTTGGGGGAGATTGTTTATTGTTTATTGCAACTGTCCTGACAGTGATGGATTGGATTCTCCCAGAAGAAAACAAGGTATAGATGTGCATATAGTGAAGGTATAATGAACTTTATCCCAGCCATGTAATACTGTAACTTTCTACAGTAAGACCCTAATTATTTTTAGAGGGGGGAATTCTGCTCTCCTATATTGCAAACATGGATGTAAAGTAACAATCATTGATGTTCATACTCAACGTGTGCAAATTATGCAAACATATGTTGTTGAAATCCATATATCTGTCTATGAACTGCTCAAATTTGTCTGTTCCAAAAAAAAAGGAAAAGCCCTGACATTCACAAGACTTGCTGAAGTAATAGGGCATCACAGAAGAATCTTATAAGTGATTAATGCCAGAATGGAGGGGTGGGCCTCAAACACCAAAGTCTATCCACATCTGTCAGTCAGAGGGCTGGCCAATCCAAGGGAAGGAACTCTTGAGGAGAGACAGCAGCTAAAATAAAGCATTTCAGACGGAGCCTGAAATCTGTCTTTTCAAAAAAACGTGAGCTGTACAACACCCATTTTTAAAATACTGTTGAATGGCCAGAAACAGTAAGTGCAGTAGTGCATATTACTGCCACTACTTGATTGGCCCACCACAGATAATTTGTAACCAACACAAGGTATTTATGCTATAGTGAAAAGGGTGAGCACTTGGTGAGATGCCTCTTATCCCAATACTCAGAACACCAACAGATAAAGTTGCAGTGTAGTGTTGCATACACTTGGTGTGTGCTCAACCTGGAGAACACACAAGTTCCTCTGAATTCTTCTCATGCTTCAATAAACACGTTCATGAGAAATCTGGGTTTCCTGGTAATCTTTATAACAGCTCCAGACTTCAATTTCTACTCCCTCCAATAGTTTTCTAAAGCCCTCTTACGTGACATATGACATGCTTCTTTTTCCAAATCTGTATTGTATTGATATCTCCTTGTGTTTCTCCGCCTGATCGACCTGAGGCATCCAATATATTATGAAGCAATAATGGCACACTATTATTTGTTTTCATGCCCACATGAACTGATATATGAAAGCAGTGAAACCCCTAGAAACGACGTTGTAATTCCTCCAAGCACCTGAGCCTGATCTTCCAATAATGCATATCCGTGCATATTATCTGTCACAGGTGGTAAATCCCCGCAAGTGTCATGAAACTGATTTGATTTTTAAGCGTGGCAGTGTATTCTGCAGAATGATAATACAGAAAGGCAAGCTGCTCCAGGTAATGTGTAATCATGTTTTACCTTTCTCTCAAAAGCTGACACTAGACGTGAGGTTATCCGTGGTAATCCTCTGTCATTGTGTTTCATGGTTTCAGGCGCAGCACAAGCAATGAGTGATAGTAAAGGAAGGAAAATAGAATGGTGTTTCTCTTTGAATAATGCATTTTTGTACATTTTCCTTGCGGACCATCATCCGTTCATGGTTTTTTTCTGCACTGATAACAGAAGCTGCATCGTTTTGACAGACATGAATGTGAATTCAGAGTGTTTGATCAAAACAAATGTATTCATTTGAGTGGTCTTACAGTCCAAGCAGCAATAAAAGATATTTTAGCTTCAACTCTTGGCTATACTTACACCTTTAGGACGTCTTTGAAGCAGGAGGAGAGCAGAAAGGTATTTTAAGGTCAGTCCTGAATCACAGGCAGTTTGGGTGATTCAAAGCAGTTTGAATAGGGAGCATAAATCACACATACCCTTAGGAGGGTTCATTACCCTGAAAATAAAGCTTTTACTGCTGATTACATTCGGTAGCTTGTGCAACTCTAAACGAACAGAAGCCCTGAAAATCATTTTGCGTCTTCCTCGTTGTTTACAATGAGATCACTGTCTTAAGATTTACAAGAAAGCCCAAAATACACGCGACTTGGTCTTTCTCCCCTCCGTGATTGCCTGGTTAAAATTCATATCCAGTGCTGTTTTTGCAAAGTCATTTCTCAAATGCCACGAACAATGGCACAGTGATAACAGATGTGATACACGGTCTGCGTTAGTATGCTGCGTGGAAAATAGCAAAGAAGACAGCAAGGTGAAAGTATCCCGGCATTAAAACTCCTCACCTCCCGTCTGTCTCTCTCCCTCTCCTGTCTCTTCTTCAACAGTTCAGCCTCCCACTTAAAAATCACAAGGCGATTGCTGACGTCTGTGCTCTCAGTAACGTATCAGTGTTGTCTCAATAGCTACAAATCAATCTGTGCTCGGACAGCCTCTGCATTGCAGGCACAGGGCTCCCGCTTGGCCGAGGCTACGGGAGCAGTTTGCTGGCTGAGCTGCCCTGCATGTCTGTCGGGAGGGGAGGGGAGGGCGTCTTCAAATGGAGGAAAACAAAAAGGAACAGAGCAGTATTTGCATTAATCTTCACTAATTCCAATCTCAATTTTGTTCTTCAAATTACCTGTCACAAGTCCTTCAAATCAGGAGGCAATGGAGGATTTATTTGCTTGATATGTAAGTAAAATCAACCAAATGCTTTTTTTGTTAGAGGTATTTCATGGCACAACTTTGGTTTTAACTGTTTTACAGTGCTGGGGGACTTAGCCAAGCAATGATGAGAAATGCTTAAGTGCTCCAGCATCCTTATGATAGCTTGACGTCACTTTAAACTTGCAGCCAAAGGGCTGATAAATGAGGTTGTGTGGCTGGAATACAAACAGAGCAACCTGCCTGGTAGAGACGGGTCAGTTCTTGAAAGAGACTTGATATTTAAAGTAGTATCAAAACAATGCACTCATTTATTTCCCTCAGTGGCTTAACCCTCCACCCCAAATTCAAGGACGTGCATCTCCAGGGAAACAGCACAATAACTACACAACAGGACCAAATACAGAGCTTGGCACCTGCACACACAGACAAAAGTGCCAAAAGCCAAATAAATGACCATGATCTCACTGTGTTTGATTTATCAGCAAACTCTCCAGAAACCCATGAAATAATTTGATGAGTATTATCATGAGGGAGATGAGAGACACCAGACCAGGAAAGACAACAAGCTCAAGGTGGCTTTAAAAGCAACCTGGGCTCCAGTAAAACCTCATCTGGATATTTCTGCCTATTCTGTATGACACAGTTGTCGACACTTGGGGCAGCACACCAGAAAAAGTATTTGGCACTAACTGTGCAGGTGTGCTGGAATGATCCAGACTGAAGAAAATGCAGGGTTGCAAGAAATCTTTCTGTAGGAGAAAGGAACAGTATGACTCCTTTTTGTGACTGATTATATACTATATAGACCAGGGGTGGCCAACCAGTCAGACACCAAGAGCCAAAAAAATCACAGTGGCACTACAAAGAGCCACATCTTAAATGTGGGCTCACAAACTCTCTCACACAAACGGGAATTGACAATAAATGAAAATCAGTACATTTCCACGTTTCCAAACCAGTGTCCCCCCGGTCCATCTGTCTTTTTTCACATCTTCACATCCCTTACCTCCACACACACACACACACATAACAGTTGCAGCTGCTGGTCTTTCAAGGAGAGGAAGTTCATTTTTTCCCAGCCTACAGAATAATAATTATAACTTTATTTATGCAGCACTTTTCAAAACAATGTTACTAAGTGCTTCACAGAAATTAAAATGAACATNGGCCAACCAGTCAGACACCAAGAGCCAAAAAAATCACAGTGGCACTACAAAGAGCCACATCTTAAATGTGGGCTCACAAACTCTCTCACACAAACGGGAATTGACAATAAATGAAAATCAGTACATTTCCACGTTTCCAAACCAGTGTCCCCCCGGTCCATCTGTCTTTTTTCACATCTTCACATCCCTTACCTCCACACACACACACACACATAACAGTTGCAGCTGCTGGTCTTTCAAGGAGAGGAAGTTCATTTTTTCCCAGCCTACAGAATAATAATTATAACTTTATTTATGCAGCACTTTTCAAAACAATGTTACTAAGTGCTTCACAGAAATTAAAATGAACATTGAAAAGAAACAAAATACTGAAATAAAGGGGGAAATAAAAGAGAAATGTGTGAAGGAGTAGAGGAAACTATATAAAATTTTGTAACTTTTATTTTTGTTTAAGGCTAAAAAACCACCACCAAAAAGGAGAAAAAACATCAGAAAAATTAAAACCAACAACAATGTTAAAACAAAATAAGGAAAGAGACGATTTAAGACATCATGAATGTGTGTGTTTATTTCTATGTAAATTCTACCCTCTTTCTTTTTCTAATCTTTTTTAAAAAGATAAAGTGACCGGGTATCAGTGAAGTCTCCGGATCTATCAAGAACAACGGAATGAAAAAACTCTGAAAATGCTCCGGTGCATGTTTGCAAGATCAATGATTCGCTCATTTCCCTGTCAATCAAAAAGGGATTTAGCCTCAGACAGATCATCCAATCATCATCCAGAAGCTGAGCGTCAGGGCCCGCCCACTGCTCCATAGACCCCAGAGCTGAGCATCAGCGTCTGTCTGTGTAAAACACTGTGGAGCTGCAGGGAATTTGTGTTGGTTTCCTGAAGCTGATTCTGAATAAAAGATGAACGTGTCATGGTGCATATTTAGTAAATGAAATATACACACAGCGGTACATATTTCACCACGTTTTCTTTTTTTGAATTTACATTTTAGGGGAAGCTGAGCTTCCCTTGCAGTCTTAGAGCAATCGCCACTGACAGACATACACACACAGTCACAGTCTCTCCCTCTCTCTCTCTTCTCCTTTACTGACTTTTCTACCCCAAAAATATAATACGTGACAAATGCCTGCATCAACGATAACAGATATCGACAGCTTTGAAATGTCCCGACGATGTCTGGCATATGAGATAGAATGGCTCTCCATTACGTTCAACAAAGAAAAATTCACTCTCCACTCTGTTAAAAAAGTCCTCAGTTCAGTCTTAAACTTGCGCTTCGCTGCACACTTTTCCCAGCCATTTTTCGTTAAGCAGAAATGCGCCTCAGTAACTGCACTGTTCTCTTTTCCCTCCGAACCACACACTGTGTAAGGCTTCGAGCTCAACACGCTCTCATCTGCACATGCGCACTCTACTCCGATCACTCACCCCGCCCACACCTGATACATTTTTCAAAGCTCCTCATTTTTTCGAAGAATGGACGTAAGAGCCGCACACTGGCAGGCAAAGAGCCGCATGCGGCTCGCGAGCCGCGGGTTGGCCACCCCTGATATAGACAATCTGTCTTTACTCTTTTATTTCTCCAGTCCAAATATGTTGACATAAGCTAGAAAGATTCCCTCTCTTGTCTGTCATCGCACCTGTGCTTCTTTCTTACCACAATAACCACAGTCATAAATGCACTAGTCTGCACCTGCCTATCAACCAGCTAAATATAAGCCCAAAAACACTGACTCCAATCAGTTTCAGATTTTTAATAAATCACATTATGGGCTAAAGGATTACACTTGCATCTCTTTCCCACAGTATTTTGTGTGTTCTGACGATCTGCATATTCATGAAAGCAACTACTCTAAATGGCCATTTTGCTGGTTTGTTGGACGCAATCCACAGTACATAGCACATCAGCTTTGCACAGGCTTTCAAGTTTTAGTTTTCACAGTTTTATACACTCAAACCTTTAGTAGATCAGGCCCTGAGAGTAATAAATCTATACACAAGTCCCACTTTTTGAATTGAACTACAAAAGTAAATTCACTTCTCCAACATGTTCTAGTTCATTGAGATGTACCTGTATGAAATCTAACTAATGCATGTGGATTTTAAAATCAGTCTAAAAAACGAATTTGTGTAGTATTACTAATACTTGTGCTTCACAGTAACTGTTGTTCTTGGGGTTGCAGATAGATTGTATGTTGCATCAATGTTGATTCATTACAAAGAAAACATATGCATTTAAAAAAAAAAGCCAAAACTAATCTTGAAGTGGAACTGAATTATTCTAATCAGGGAGCACTTCAATCAAAGACATCGGAAATAAATGAGGGTGTGCAAAAGATCAGCAGAGCCATCTTATCCTATATGTATAAGGAGCCGTGTAGTGACACTGCTCGAGTGCCACTGCAGTGGTACTCCAGTCAGCACACTTTCAATCACAGAGCAGAAAATCAGTCACATCAGCTGCTGCAGAGATCAGTCCTGATGAAAAAGCTGCCAACTCTCTGATCTGTCTGAGGCACGGATGAGAATCACTGAGCTAACCGTCTAAATGTCAAGGTTGTTTTTCGCCATCGCTTTCCTTCTGGTCTTTAGTTTTAGCAGTTTGAGGCAGGGATCAGTTCCTGTCAGATGGAGGAAGAGGAGGTGGACAAAAGATGGAAGAAGAAGACTGATCCCCATTAACTCTTGGATATTTTTAAGGTTAGAGGTTATTGATTGTTGAAATCATGAGGTGATGAAGTTCAATGAGTCAGCTGGAAAGACTGAACTGCAAAACAGTGGAGTGCAAAAGCGTTTCTGCGTGTGTGTATGCTGTGGAGTTTCTTAACCATCAGATGTCTATAAAAAACACAAGTCAAGAATCACAAACTGTGGAACCTCTCTGAAGTAGAAAAACAAAATAAAAGTTACCAAACATGGAAGTTAGAACCAGACAATATCGACATCAACTTGTAGCTAACAAGAGTGCATTACTTCAGGTTATGCTTTAATGAACCATTTCAAGTGTGTTTTTTAGTGATTAAATGTTCTAAAATAGCCAGAAGAATAAAAACAGTTATCATGTGTTTGCAGGGATTTATTAGAAAGAAACACAAGTGAAGAATAACAACATGAACAAACTTTCTCAATTGAGTCCCCTGAAGAGGAATGAGGAAAAAAGTTTCAATGGAAACTTTTGTGGTCAACTTTAAAGGATTAAAATTAAGTTTCCAAAGATACATTTAATAACTCATGCAAAATGTTCTGAGATTTTAATGTTAAGCTCTTTTGTTTTAAGCTGGGCACTGTTTTTGGATGTCATCATCATAGAATCTTAGACCCCCAATATGCTACGTCATCAGATCTATGATGAAATTTTTAATACATCAAATCTGAGGGAGGAAATGGACTGCTAGCGATGACTCGCAAGATGATAAAAGTAATAATACGGTCTCATGAAGCAGCGGCCTCAAGCACAGCTAAATGTCTTCTGCCTGGTCTCAGGGTAAAAACCAGATTTCTCATTTGGTCCCCCACTGAAAAGCCTTAAAAAGACGAATGCACAGCTCAGGGCGACTTACAGAAGCTTGAGGATTGTCTCATAAGAGAGCGGAGTCACTGTGCTGGGCTCTGTACAGTCAGGTCTGATCCATCTGTGCTCATTTTGTTTTCTTTTTGACTGTAAAAGTTCCTCAGAAAAAGTGTTTGTCATCAGACCCAAAGCCCTCAGGTGAGACAGAGACTGAGGAGACAAACATTTAAGGCCTAGTTATGACATTTTCACTCCAAATAGTATAGATATTGAAACAGAAAATTGCTAGTTGTACCGTCTTTAATCTGTTAAGCTAGTCCTTCACAAAATTCCTCTTTTTTATTCTGTCATTTGGATAATTAGAGAGTGACCAGGCAGTAACACTAGTTCAAGTCTGAGGTCAAGTCATTGAGGGTGAAAAATGACCTCTCCATCTGCAGCCTCGCACTGTCCATTAAAGCATAGGGGGCCTAATAAGTTCACATTAAAACATTACTCATGTTGTGCTGCCTGACAGAGAGGCTGTGACCTTAATCTACAACCAGAGGTCACGCACAGACACACACATGGACACACACACACACATTCATGCCCGGCCTCTGNAGGAAAATAGAATGGTGTTTCTCTTTGAATAATGCATTTTTGTACATTTTCCTTGCGGACCATCATCCGTTCATGGTTTTTTTCTGCACTGATAACAGAAGCTGCATCGTTTTGACAGACATGAATGTGAATTCAGAGTGTTTGATCAAAACAAATGTATTCATTTGAGTGGTCTTACAGTCCAAGCAGCAATAAAAGATATTTTAGCTTCAACTCTTGGCTATACTTACACCTTTAGGACGTCTTTGAAGCAGGAGGAGAGCAGAAAGGTATTTTAAGGTCAGTCCTGAATCACAGGCAGTTTGGATGATTCAAAGCAGTTTGAATAGGGAGCATAAATCACACATACCCTTAGGAGGGTTCATTACCCTGAAAATAAAGCTTTTACTGCTGATTACATTCGGTAGCTTGTGCAACTCTAAACGAACAGAAGCCCTGAAAATCATTTTGCGTCTTCCTCGTTGTTTACAATGAGATCACTGTCTTAAGATTTAAAAGAAAGCCCAAAATACACGCGACTTGGTCTTTCTCCCCTCAGTGATTGCCTGGTTAAAATTCATATCCAGTGCTGTTTTTGCAAAGTCATTTCTCAAATGCCACGAACAATGGCACAGTGATAACAGATGTGATACACGGTCTGCGTTAGTATGCTGCGTGGAAAATAGCAAAGAAGACAGCAAGGTGAAAGTATCCCGGCATTAAAACTCCTCACCTCCCGTCTGTCTCTCTCCCTCTCCTGTCTCTTCTTCAACAGTTCAGCCTCCCACTTAAAAATCACAAGGCGATTGCTGACGTCTGTGCTCTCAGTAACGTATCAGTGTTGTCTCAATAGCTACAAATCAATCTGTGCTCGGACAGCCTCTGCATTGCAGGCACAGGGCTCCCGCTTGGCCGAGGCTACGGGAGCAGTTTGCTGGCTGAGCTGCCCTGCATGTCTGTCGGGAGGGGAGGGCGTCTTCAAATGGAGGAAAACAAAAAGGAACTGAGCAGTATTTGCATTAATCTTCACTAATTCCAATCTCAATTTTGTTCTTCAAATTACCTGTCACAAGTCCTTCAAATCAGGAGGCAATGGAGGATTTATTTGCTTGATATGTAAGTAAAATCAACCAAATGTTTTTTTTGTTAGAGGTATTTCATGGCACAACTTTGGTTTTAACTGTTTTACAGTGCTGGGGGACTTAGCCAAGCAATGATGAGAAATGCTTAAGTGCTCCAGCATCCTTATGATAGCTTGACGTCACTTTAAACTTGCAGCCAAAGGGCTGATAAATGAGGTTGTGTGGCTGGAATACAAACAGAGCAACCTGCCTGGTAGAGACGGGTCAGTTCTTGAAAGAGACTTGATATTTAAAGTAGTATCAAAACAATGCACTCATTTATTTCCCTCAGTGGCTTAACCCTCCACCCCAAATTCAAGGACATGCATCTCCAGGGAAACAGCACAATAACTACACAACAGGACCAAATACAGAGCTTGGCACCTGCCCACACAGACAAAAGTGCCAAATGCCAAATAAATGACTATGATCTCACTGTGTTTGATTTACCAGCAAACTCTCCAGAAACCCATGAAATAATTTGATGAGTATTATCATGAGGGAGATGAGAGACACCAGACCAGGAAAGACAACAAGCTCAAGGTGGCTTTAAAAGCAACCTGGGCTCCAGTAAAACCTCATCTGGATATTTCTGCCTATCCTGCATGACATAGTTGTCAACACTTGGGACAGCACACCAGAAAAAAGTACTTGGCACTAACTGTGCAGGTGTGCTGGAATGATCCAGACTGAAGAAAATGCAGGGTTGCAAGAAATCTTTCTGTAGGAGAAAGGAACAGTATGACTCCTTTTTGTGACCGATTATATACTATATAGACAATCTGTCTCTACTCTTTTATTTCTCCAGTCCAAATATGTTGACATAAGCTAGAAAGATTCCCTCTCTTGTCTGTCATCGCACCTGTGCTTCTTTCTTACCACAATAACCACAGTCATAAATGCACTAGTCTGCACCTGCCTATCAACCAGCTAAATATAAGCCCAAAAATAGAGACTCCGATCGGTTTCAGATTTTTAATAAATCACATTATGGGCTAAAGGATTACACTTGCATCTCTTTCTCACAGTATTTTGTGTGTTCTGACGATCTGCATATTCATGAAAGCAACTACTCTAGATGGCCATTTTGCTCATTTGCTGGACGCAATCCACAGTACATAGCACATCAGCTTTGCACAGGCTTTCAAGTTTTAGTTTTCACAGTTTTATACACTCAAACCTTTAGTAGATCAGGCCCTGAGTGTGCTAAATCTATACACAAGTCCCACTTTTTGAATTGAACTACAAAAGTAAATTCACTTCTCCAACATGTTCTAGTTCATTGAGATGTACCTGTATGTAATCTAACTAATGCAAGTGGATTTTAAAATCAGTCTAAAAAATGAATTTGTGTAGTATTACTAATACTTGTGCTTCACAGTAGCTGTTGTTCCTGGGGTTGCAGATAGATTGCATGTTGCATCAATGTTGATTCATTACGAAGAAAACATATGCATTAAAAAAAAAGTCAAAACTAATCTTAAAGTGGAACTGAATTATTCTAATCAGGGAGCACTTCAATCAAAGACATCGGAAATAAATGAGGGTGTGCAAAAGATCAGCAGAGCCATCTTATCCTATATGTATAAGGAGCCGTGTAGTGACACTGCTCGAGTGCCACTGCAGTGGTACTTCAGTCAGCACACTTTCAATCACAGAGCAGAAAATCAGTCACATCAGCTGCTGCAGAGATCACTCCTGATGAAAAAGCTGCCAACTCTCTGATCTGTCTGAGGCACGGATGAGAATCACTGAGCTAACCGTCTAAATGTCAAGGTTGTTTTTCGCCATCGCTTTCCTTCTGGTCTTTAGTTTTAGCAGTTTGAGGCAGGGATCAGTTCCTGTCAGATGGAGGAAGAGGAGGTGGACGAAAGATGGAAGAAGAAGACTGATCCCCATTAACTCTTGGATATTTTTAAGGTTAGAGGTTATTGATTGTTGAAATCATGAGGTGATGAAGTTCAAAGAGTCAGCTGGAAAGACTGAACTGCAAAACAGTGGAGTGCAAAAGCGTTTCTGCGTGTGTGTATGCTGTGGAGTTTCTTAACCATCAGATGTCTATAAAAAACACAAGTCAAGAATCACAAACTGTAAAACCTCTCTGAAGTAGAAAAACAAAAAAAAAAGTTACCAAACATGGAAGTTAGAACCAGACAATATCGACATCAACTTGTAGCTAACAAGACTGCATTACTTCAGGTTATGCTTTAATGAACCATTTCAAGTGTGTTTTTTAGTGATTAAATGTTCTAAAATAGCCAGAAGAATAAAAACAGTTATCATGTGTTTGCAGGGATGTATTAGAAAGAAACACAAGTGAAGAATAACAACATGAACAAACTGTCTCAATTGAGTCCCCTGAAGAGGAATGAGGAAAAAAGTTTCAATGGAAACTTTTGTGGTCAACTTTAAAGGATTAAAATTAAGTTTCCAAAGATACATTTAATAACTCATGCAAAATGTTCTGAGATTTTAATGTTAAGCTCTTTTGTTTTAAGCTGGGCACTGTTTTTGGATGTCATCATCATAGAATCTTAGACCCCCAATATGCTACGTCATCAGATCTATGATGAAATTTTTAATACATCAAATCTGAAGGAGGAAATGGACTGCTAGCGATGACTCGCCAGATGATAAAAGTAATAATACGGTCTCATGAAGCAGCGGCCTCAAGCACAGCTAAATGTCTTCTGCCTGGTCTCAGGGTAAAAACCAGATTTCTCATTTGGTCCCCCACTGAAAAGCCTTAAAAAGACAAATGCACAGCTCAGGGCGACTTACAGAAGCTTGAGGATTGTCTCATAAGAGAGCGGAGCCACTGTGCTGGGCTCTGTACAGTCAGGTCTGATCCATCTGTGCTCATTTTGTTTTCTTTTTGACTTTAAAAGTTCCTCAGAAAAAGTGTTTGTCATCAGACCCAAAGCACTCAGGTGAGACAGAGACTGAGGAGACAAACATTTAAGGCCTAGTTATGACATTTTTACTCCAAACAGTATATTGAAACAGAAAATTGCTAGTTGTACTATCTTTAATCTGTTAAGCTAGTCCTTCACAAAATTCCTCTTTTTTATTCTGTCATTTGGATAATTAGAGAGTGACCAGGCAGTAACACTAGTTCAAGTCTGAGGTCAAGTCATTGAGGGTGAAAAATGACCTCTCCATCTGCAGCCTCGCACTGTCCATTAAAGCATAGGGGGCCTAATAAGTTCACATTAAAACATTACTCATGTTGTGCTGCCTGACAGAGAGGCTGTGACCTTAATCTACAACCAGAGGTCACGCACAGACACACACATGGACACACACACACACATTCATGCCCGGCCTCTGTGCAAAAACTCATTCCACACTCAATAAATGCTTGTGCGGCCAGGCAGACAAACGCTTTCACAATTTAACCTGTCACAAATGGTTTTGTTGGGGCTAAACAACCTCTCTGCAGCTGTGCTCCACCCTGGCAGCCAGCTGGAGCTTTGGACCAACAATCCATTGACTTTGCTCAGAAGTGACTTCAACATATTGCATATTGCAGGTTCCGCCTCTGTAACCCCCCGGCTGGGGACAAACTACAGTATGGCAGCATCTCTGGTATGATTTCATCTCAGCTCAGTGCATCTACGGTGACAAATGTTTGTTTGCAATTCTTTGTCACAGTACTTTATAAAATGATGCTGTTCTCTCTGCAAAGGAAGAAGTGATCATACTTCACTGTTTGGATTTGTTGTCACTTCATTATGCATAATTCATCTCCTCAGTATTGCACTATGCGATATCTATATATCAAAATAAAGCATTAAGATTTGATGTGAAGAGCGACCACCAGTCAAAGCTACTCTTGCATCACTGACACCGTGTTTATCCAAATAAATTCACACACATTTGAAGAATGAGACATCAACTGATCCCATGGTGTACTTTGTAAGAGTGCTATTGGATTACAGGTGGAGCATTTTCATGCATCAACTCAAGCTACTAAGGAGCAAAGTGACATGTCCCCACTAGTAGATGTTTCCACCAAATATTTTGCTTCATCCTGGGAAATGTGAATGGCGTTTCATCAAGTGTGTCAGGATATACACACATAGTTTACAAATACAAATAAGTATACCGGTCAAGCAAAATGATGTTCTTTTTATACGAAAATACACATATAAAACAAGACATTTATTTTGAGTTTTCTCTCCAAATGGTAATATACCTATGCTGTAAAGGACTGGAATTTTTCCAACTTTCATTAACAGTCATGCATCAAATTTGTACATCATACTCACATAACAACCATGTTAAGTAGAAAAACACTGCCATGTTAATGTACTTTTTTTTTAACGTATCATGATGATTGAATTTGGGTGCTACTACTTCATCAATTTTTTGAGGGGAAATCCCACATACAATCATTACAAGATATAAACCTATTCCTGAGCTACCTTGGATAAATTGATGTTAAGAAATAATAGACTTTTACTTGAATTGGGGTAAAACAACCAAAATAAAAAACAATATTGATTTACTATGACATTGAACACCTGTGTTTTTTTTCGTAGTGGTTACTAATTGCAGTACATGCAGCTTGTTTACAGTAGCATACGTGCCACATTGTGGTCGCCAATGTGTAGAGTACAAGTGGCAACCTGTTGAATTCACAAACAAGCATTTTCTTCTCTCTTCAGCTACCAATGAGCTGAAGTCACCCGCAAAAAGTGACACACACCCAGCCAATGCAGTGTCCTTAATCGGTTACATAAGAAATCTGATAGGTAAATAGCCAAAATATATCAAGTAGTAAAAGCCACATGACTACAATGCAGGTAAACACATAGCCTAATGCAGCCCCTATGTCTGACAGGCATGAGTGTGTTGACTACAATAACCAGTAGCACCAAAGCTCTAATGGTCTTAATGTCTCAATACCTAAAAAATGTACTTGTAAATTTGTTAAGACATAACATTTAAAATGTTAAGATGTACAAATTTGACATTTTAATGCAGATGCTGAACTAGATGTTTTGGTCCAGATGTCATTCCATATCTAGGGCCAGTTACGAAATGCTACAAACTGGTGCATGAATAACTCCGAAACTGGCTCAGTGGAATAAGACAAATGGAAGCTCACCACTTAACCCAACTTTCCTGAATTCACCCAATTTATTCTTGCTTTCACCACTTCTCATGTCTTCATGCAAGGAGAGAAGAAGCAAGAAGAAATGTGTTGTTTGTGCTGTTCGTCCCTTTGGATAAACCATCTGCCATATGAAACTGTAGAACTGTACAACATGATAGGTGCAGTATTTGTTGCAGCATTGATGGTTTTGTTAACATTCCTAAGTGAAGAAAATCCCCAGGGGTCGGTGCAGAGAAAGCATACTACAGTATGTGTGTATGTATGGTGAAATACTAAATATTACATGTGATGTCAAACTGTATATAGAACAGGCCAAGAATAACCTGGTCACTTCATGTGCTGACATTGAAATCTCTGGGGCTTCAGAAAAAGACAGGTTGGTATCCCAAGAGAGTGTAGGGGTGTATATATGTGGAAATGCATTCTATGTGCAAGATAAGAATGTGAACGTATAGTACATAGACATCCATAGGGTTAATAGTCTTTGCCTGCATGAATGTGTTGGCAGTTTCCTGGAACAGTGGGAGTCGAGTCAGTGGGGAGTGGGAAACAGTATCAGCTCATAGTAGAAAAACTAAACTAAGTACAAAACCCTTTGGATTAGTTTCTTAAAACAGAACTACTGCTAAACACAATGCTATTTCAATTCTTCAATCCCTTCTTATTACAATCACATAGTTGTTGCATATATTCAGACGTGTTACTCGCTCTGCGTACAGATTGTGTCCTATTTCAAAGATACTAAAGCACAGCACAGATCTGGCTCCAGTGTCATCCAGCCTCTCTCTGTAATCAATAGCCGTCCTCTCCAACACGCCAGCCCGTTATTTATACCTGCCTCTGGACTTTATGTGGCTAGGTCAGAGTGAGCGCTGTCCTGAAACAGCTTACTGCAGCACTCCAGCCCATGCACAGGGGGGAAATTTATTTTTCTCATTACGTATGCTGCATTGAGTCCAAAGTTTAGGAGTCCATTGATTGCCGTTGCTGGGGCGCTCACTTGTCACGTCTAATGTGTGAGGTGTGCGGGTTTGCCGGAGTGTGTGAAGTCTTAATGGGCTCTTTGGGAAAGTGAGAACACAGAGTTTACTTCATGCTGTATTACTGCAGCTTTACAGGAGAGTGTAGGCTCTGGAAGTTAATTAATGTCAAGTCTGGGAAATAGTTTTCTGATCTTTCAAAGCAATAATGCAAAGGCACATGCAGGCAATATTTGCATCCATTCGCGTTATTGTGGTGAAAGTTATAAATCATTTGACATTGATTTCAGGCATCAGCCAGAGAGAGAGGTGAGCATCCTGGAAATCCAGACAAAAATCAAAGATTGTCGTTCCTGATGTCGACTTTTTAGATTTTCCTCCTGACAGTTAATATGAATGTGTGGCAACTTTCTTGTTGTCTCCAAATTGAGCCAATCTTCCCCATATCCCTCAAAACTTTTAAAAGTAAAACAGTCTTTATATTCACTCTTCATGAAATCAAGGGTTGAGTTTTGTAACAGGTTATAACTGTGTCTTACATCTCCACTTATGGCTCTTTATAGCATCATACACTCATAGTAACACACTAGCGCTGATAACAAAGACCCCTGTGGCTCAGTTTGCTCACGACTAAGGAAGGACACCAAAGCAGTTGTAATAAAATTTTATCCAGGAAGCACACAAATGGGTCCTGAGGGGACTTAATTTTGTGTCCAATTTGATGCCATCATGAGGACCAAAAAAAGCCTCCCAAACCACCATCAACCTGGCTCCTAACAACTTTTGCCACCTGTCTACTTTCATTTAGCCTTCTGCTAATAATCTCTGAGTGAGTTTGACATCACTTTTGCTCTCCCAGGTGAAAAGCAGATGCAGAAACCACAGACTCTTTTCAGCATTTACCAAGTATCCCTGACATAACTCAGTGGCTTCTGAACAGAATTTTTACAGCATTAAAGCAGGTTCTACATTGGAAAAGAAGCCTTCACTTAACATTGATTAAGGGTTAGGGTTACAAATTGTGAGTTGCGCTTCATTGGCCAACTGTGCTCTTCTTGGTAGGTGGAGTGCAGGGGTGGACTGGGAGAAAATTTGGCCCTGGACTTTTTGGTCCAGACTGGCCCACTACTGTCGGCACACAGATACTGTGCCAACTCTCCCCATTGATGCACATACAAACACACAAGCCCTTTTAACACCACTATGCTGATGCAATCAAAGCAAAGCAGTGCATGACAGCCACTTTCTAATGGGAGCATCCTCACAGCAGGATGATGGGTGATGATTTATGAACAGATGAAGGGTGTCTGAGTTGGTGTATGTGAAATAATCTACAAGTGAACTCACTGGGCTGCTGGGGTCTCAGGTTAGATCACCTCCACGCTGCCGCCTTTCAAAAATCTGGGCATGAAACATAGAGGAATAGTGCGTAAAAGGCTTTAGCAAGATGAAATGCAAAAAAAAAAAAAAGATTGTGCATGCACTCAGCACTTTGACTAGTTGGCTAAAGTATGGAAAACAATAGCATAATGATCTGGAAAAAATGAACGAACGCTTAAATTTTTATTTAGAATGGACAGCACAGCTCAACACAATGTAGAGACGATACATTTGCGTAAAATAGACAGGCTTTTATTGTAATGAAATTGAATCAGAGTTTCATTAATTTTACCTCTATAATGAAAAAGTGTTGAAAGGACAATAAACCTCAAACACTGACTAAAAATAATATATAGAGCTGTTGAAATACATATTATCTCAGTTCCTGGATCACTGTCCTTAAATTAAAAATAAATTTAAAGAAAACTGCACTGTGGTGGGCTATATAAAAGGTGCATGTTGACGCTTTAAACACTAACTGGTGACATGATTGGAGAATTGTCATTATAGGTAGAATAGAAATGATAAGAAACAGGAAAAAGCAGATGTATCTGCTCAAACACATTACATTGTAACATGTAAGTTAAGCTTGTAGATTTTAAATGTGGCACCCTATGATGAAAGTATAAAATAGAGCTTGAGTGATTAATGAAAGCAACTAATAAATTCATTGGTATGGTACAGTTATTGTTTTCTAATACTTCAGATAACTAGACTGAGTTGTAACAGTTGCTATTTATTATGTCACGTAATTCATAGGCAGTTCAGTAACCGGTCTGAACCGGTTTATTAGACTGTGTGTCCACACTATGCTGAAGACATACCTGCTTAACAGTGTCACCTCCTCCTTCGCACGATGTAAAGTCTTTCTAAACTCTCAGTTTCTCTGCCTCCTCCTCCTCCTTAGTCTTCTCCTGCTCCTGCTCTGTCAGCACAGGAACCAAACTCCACCTGCTGCTGTGACGGAGCCACTAAAGCAAATATCTCCCTCACCTTTCTGCTCTTAAGAGCCTGTGCTGCTTTTCTTTTCTTGTCTCTAAGTTTCTCTGCACCTCCTTTTCATTTTTAGAGCGTATTCTCCATGTTGTTTTGTTGTGCTGCTGCTGTAATGTCGTTAATTCCATGGTTAATTCTCTCTCTCTCTCTCACTCTCTCGTCATCGGCTGACAGCTGTCCATCATTACAGATGATTGTGGGGGGGGGGGCTTCTGAATAGGTGGGTGGGACTACGGGGTCTCTGTAACCTCTCATAGGGCTGCTCGGCCAGGTATTTTTGATGGACAGGCCATTGATTGGGCAAATCAGTCGTCACCTCTCAAGTCACTTCAATTCAAAAAAAACTTTATTGACATGACAAACACACGTTTACATTACCAAAGCAGGTGTGACATGGGAAAAAAATGTGCACACAGTTAAACATCTAGTTAAGCAAACTTAACAGATGTGTGAAAAGAGCATGTAGTGCAAAAGGAATAAAATAGAAATAAAATAAACTGTATCTCTTTACATTAAAAACAATATAAAATTACAATTATTAACTTTAAAGGGTAAAAAGTATGATTAAAATATGTACAGAGTGTTTGATATTTGTACATTGTATACATTTATGCATCTATACCTCTCTCTGTCTCTCTGTGAGTTAGCCGCGACTGCAGCTGCAGCTCCGGCCGGCCGAGGAGAGTTAATAGTTACCAAGGTAAGGTGTATCATGACATAATTCAAAAAAAAAAAAAAAAAGATGAATGTTGAAATAATGAATAAAAAAGTGGCCGTCAATCGACTCATTAGTGATCGGCCAACCAGGAAAACTCCTGGTACTCCCGATGGCCAGTCCACCTCTGGTGGGGTGTGTCACTACCTGATCCGTACCGGCAACCCGATCCATTCTGGGCATGTGCATTGATTGCAACGCTTCCACCACTGGCGAATTTTTAGGACACAGTGATGTCACGTGCATGTTGACACAGCCAATACAGCCTTTAAAATGAATTGTTTAGGGTTAGGGCTAGGGTTAAAAGGGTAAATTAGCGTTAATTTACTGATGTATTGCTGATGTAAAATGGGTTGTTAAGCTGACGAGCGGATGTGGACGCATTCTGTACACGCGCAGAACAGATCGTGTTGACGGCACAGATCAGGTAACGACAGGGTGTAAATACTTATAGAAGCGTCAGTTACGTAATAGCATGACAACATAGCAGTGCAAAACAGTGTATCCCGCTAATGAATCCAACAAAAAAGAAAAATATGACACAGTAAACAGAGAGCAACGATGGAAGACATCCAAAAAGAAAGAAAGTAGACTTAATAAAGTCGACCAGAGATTAATATGGCAGGGCACTGTGTTGTTCTTTATTACTGCTGTCACATAGAAAGTCATGACTTCGACCAATCAACGGACTGCAGTGTTAGCGCCACCTACTGGGGTCGGTATGTCTAGCACCCCAACAGGAGGGTACCTAAACGTGGGACGATTCAGGTTGGTACTTTGGGGAACTATCTTGGTTTTTCTTGAAGGAAATGGCAGAAAATGCACACAGAGATGAACCAAACCGCACATCTTGGAGGAAGCGTGGCTTTGAATTCCGGTAGTTTCATCGGAAGCCTGTGAGGAACCTCTGCATGCACATTAAAGCCTTTCTAGCACTTTTAAGAGTGCATGTCCTGTTTTCAAGGCCTTTAAAACAATGACCTCCTGAGTCCTTATAAAACCTCCAGGTCTCTTACAATCATTCAATGGACGTTTACTTCACTCCCTTGTTCAACACTTAAAAACTTACCATATGAAAAACTTTCATGCAACCCTTTAGTCAGCTGAAATGTGCGTTATGAATAAATCTGACTTGACTTAATTTTAATAATTTACATTTGAACAGCTTATTTAACTTTGCAGGAATGCAGAGCTGAGTTCTCCGACCAGCAAATGCAGAACAACTGAAGTCAATTTATTATACAGTCTGTTTCTGCTCTATTTGTTATTCAGCTTCAAACTTCAGTAATTATATACCAGTTTTCAATGCATAACTGAAAAAGTCAAATCTCTATGCATTAGCTCCTCTTTTAAAAGGTAAAAACTGAAAATAAAAATTCAGATCCAGTTGGAGTTTCTGGTGACACATTTCTGGCCCTAATAGATTCACCTCTGGAGGAACGTCCTGCCGGATCCTGTCAGCTCTACTTTAGTAACACATTCATTTGAAAGCAGCACCTGTCCTCTCTCTGCTCTCCAGAACACCTCTCTCCATCTCTCTTCTCCCTCCTTCTACCTTCTCCCATCTCCCTATCTTTATTGCCCTCCTCTCTCATGTCCCGCACTGACCTCCCATCATCTCCTCTGCATTTTTCGGAGGTTCTTCATGTCACTTCTGCCCCCCCTCCTTCTTCTCTCCCCCTTCTTCTTTTGGCATTTCTCCTCTTTTTTTCTTCCTCTACTGAGTTCACCTTGCTACATTCCCTTTGTCCCTTTCTTTCTTCTTTCAAGTCTCTTCTCATTTTCTCTTTCTCCTCTCCACCTCATTATCCTTTTCAGCCTGTTATTGTCCTACCTTTTTCGTCCTCTTCTTTTTCATCTGTTCCCCTTGGATTTTCACCTCTCCCCCCTTCACCATCGCTTCCCTTGTCCCCTTTACTGATTTTTTTTGTGTTGTTTTATTTCTTCCTATTTCTTTTTCTATCATATCTTCAACCAAATCTCTCTCTAACATATTTTTCTCATTTTCCTTCCCCCCCTTCTCTCTCTCTCTCCTCCTCATCCTCCGCCTTGCCTCAACGATCCTGCCAGCGTCTGCATCCTACGCAGTGTATAAATCACCTTTTACCACCGAGAGTCAGCGCTCCCTCCGCCCGCTGGCCTAACTCCGTCAGAGAACAGAAGAGGAGGAGCGATCATGGTGTGACCCATTTGGGAAAACCTCAGAACAACCTAGTTGATGTTTTTTTTCTTTTTTTCTGTCTTTGTTTCTCTCTGCTTTAAGTGACTAATCACTTGATGTTGAGACGCCTCCTTATCTTGGCAGCGGCTCCTGTGACATCAACGACTCTCTGCCTCCTACACTTTCACTAGAAAGGATCCTATAATGTACCAGAGGGGGTTATTCTGGCTTCTGCCATTAGAAAAAATTTAACAGGGCTGCAAAGAATCCCTCTGTCATGCCTAAAAATGTTACATGACAAGGTAAAAGCCTGTAAAAAACAGTTACTCCATATGTTTATCAGCCAAAAATGCCAGTCAAATGTTGGGTCAAAATAACAATAATGTCTCCAAGTTGTTTTGTGTGTGGTTGAGCTGGGATTTCCATCATATCTGAGAGTCATTTTGATGCATTGCAGCATCCTTGAAGCTAATGTTTGATTATAACTTTGAGTGGCCATGTCATATTAAGTGACACGGGCTAAGCGATGTTTGCGCTCGCCCTATTGTCATTACCCACAACTTTAGTGGGCTGTCTGTGAACTTAGCTACCTGTCAATGCAAACTACTATGGTGACTGCACTCACACTGATGGGTGAGTGTTCGTTTTTTTCATTTTGTGGTGATAAAGTTATTGTGGTGTTGTAGTTTATTCAGAATTATGTATTGTTATGGTTGCGCCTGATTGTTTTTTCTAAAGTTTGGGCAGAGGATGTTGTTTGCTTGTGCCTACAGGGTGTCCACCCATCCTTAATATGTCTAAAAATGTCTATGATACATTAAAAATGCTAAATGCTAGTCTTTAATATATTACTTAAAGGTCTTCAATTTGTCAGGGCAGGACAAGTTAATGTTATAAATATACTTTTTTATTCAAATTTATTGAGGGTTGGCTGGATGATAACAGTTTGGATTGTAAAAGAGCACGATTCCCCAACCATTACTTATATTTATAATGTTTTGGGTCTTGAATTTCATTTAGGTGGCATTAAAAAGCTCTTTCAAATGTCTTAATTCATGACACATTAAAGGTGTGGGCCTCAAACACCAAGGTATTCCTCTAACTCTGCCTCAACAGGTCTCCAGAGAGTTGGCCAATCAGGGGGAAGGAGGTTTGTGGGTACCTCTTCCTAAACCATCAAGAGTGAAAGCGGGCGGTTCTAGCTAAACCAATGTTAGCTACATGTAATATAAATCAGTGTGGCTCCAGACTCTTTGATCCTGTGTTTGATGTTATGTGGGGGGACTTCTACCGACTGAAGATGGTAAGTTTTTCTAGGAAGATACATTTTGATATCGATATTAAGTCCACTGTGTTTTCATCAGAAAGTTGACTTTAGTTGGTGTTTAGTATTTTCTCACCACCTCTTTGACTGGTGCAAGAAACCTCAAACACCCTTAGAGGAACCTTCTTTCTTTAGGGTGTGGGCTTGGCTCTGCCTTGTTTCCATGGCTGTGCAGTATTTACGAGCACACCTCTCTACACCGATGTGTCTACATGAGCTATGATGTCTTTGCATAGGTCATGTTTTGCCAGCCTATTGGAAATATGCCTAGAAGGGGGACACAGTTTATTAGTTAATGTAGTTTGCAGCTCAGGCGGGTTGGCGACACTGGTTCACAGCACCTCAGAGAGGAGTTAAGTGATGCAATCGATTGGCTAACTGGCAACAGAGCTGTGAGGAGAGGACGCCTTCTGTATGCATGGAGACACAGGGCTGCACCCCCCTCTGGACAGACACAATAAGTAATGGACTGAGGACGGCTAATGTACAGGGTCAGACAACACCAGGATAAAGATTTTATTTATTTTCCGTTTGGACCCCATCTAAATAAACCTCCTCAAACACTCAAGTATGTTCGCCAAGCCCACTCTTTAAAGTATGACTTCCTGAACAGTCTAACAAACATGTTGCGTATTCGTAAATGATTTGTTTTGGTTTAAAAGGATGGTTCAGTCTTTTCTAAGTGGTTCAGTGCTTATAAGACCGTTCATAATTTGTAGTATCAAGGCTTTTTATTGATAAAAGAACAACATAAGTGCACCTTTGACTAGGTAGTATTTAAACATCAGGAAAATACCTAACAAGTGCTGTAACACTGTTGATGGACAAATTTCAACCCCCTTAAACCAACTATTCATCAAATTGACCAAAAACAAAACTGATGCAGTACACAGAGTTTACTATGTTGAAAACTGACACCCATGTTCGACCCATCTCTCTTTTTAATGTCAGTTTAATACTGAAATTCTGGTCAGTGCACCCTGGGAGGCACTTTTACTGATGTTTGGGCAGAATTGATGAATGTCAGGAAAAGTTGTGGCAGAGGATCACATATAATACACTTTATATGCCCATTACCAAGTATAGTCTTTTTAAATGTCTTTTGCTTTAACTTTAAACATTTGTCATGTTTATTTTGTTTTGTTTTCTGTCTCTGGTTCAGACTGATGCTGTTGCACTTTGCAAACAAACAGCAGTAGCAGTGTCCCATAAAAAGAAACAACAACAAAAAAAAACTATCCGTTGTCTCAGCTCTGAATTCTCACCGCCGTGTTTTCTCTTCTACAAAAATATTTTCATTCACCCACCAGCTCTGCTCCTCCCAACATTAGGGAAACATTTTGCAGCATTAATCACTCCGTGCTGACACGGCTTTCACACCCACACTGTAGATGAATCGCTCTAAAGACAAATGGATGATCAAAGGAGGAAGAAAACTTCCATTGGGAGCTTCATGCACTTCTGTGGCCTCCTTTGGTTTCTCTCCTGGCTGCTGACTCATAAGTGGTCACTGAAGGCAAACCTCCTTTTATCAGTGCGTAAGGTAAACATGGCTGAGGCAGTGATTGAGAAAGAAACGAGAGAGGGAAACTGGGGTGTAGAAATATGACAGAGGGGAAGACACAGGAACAAATTGGCAGACAAAAATCATTCCTAAAGGAAGATGAATGAAAGTGAGATAGTAAAATGTGCAGGTTCCTGTTCGAAGTCCATAAAAGCAACTTTTAGAGACTTTTCAAAGGTTAACTTTGGTTTAAGTTTGACTAATAAGTGAACAGTGTTGCTGGTCTATATGCCTCACAAAGTTCATTATAACTTCTTTATATTGCCTTTGAAACAAACTGTCAGCATGATGAGGATGGATCCTTGAATTAGTGAAAGGCAGGCAAAATATGAGCACTCAGAATTAAACTTTACATGCATATGTCAGGCCATTTTTTGTTGATTATTTTCAATTCAAATTGACGTTCAGCTGCTCACATTTGACTTTAATTTCACCTTTCAATGTCAAAAATACACTATAAAGCTAATGCCCTTGTCATAGGAGCATATGGCATTGTCCATTGTCCATGTCAGTCCATTGTGAGGGATGAAAGCCTCATTTAAACCCGTACCACATGAGCAGCCTTTTGGGGCCATTTATCTCACAAAATTTCATGACCGAGTTTAACCCAAAGCTGGAGCGGAGATAAAGACCCAGTTTATCTGAGTTTAGAGAGAAATGAAATATTCAGAGAGATCTGCGGGAGCTTTGGCCTGTAGCTCCGCTGCATACAGAGAATATAATAATACAATATTTAGAATCTGTGAGAGTCCGCTCTAACAGCAGATTATGAACTGTCTTTAGAAACCACAGGAGACCGTCAGCTTTGATTAGCTCAGACTTCACATTTTCTGAACTGGAGCCAAAACTAGCTGATAGCTATTAAACCATCAATGCTTTTAGTTTTCAAACTCCCACTCCACCCGCAACCCAACTGCACTTCTTCGAACTTGGTATGAGACTGTGTAATTGCATTGTACATCACCAGTGAAAGCCAGGCAATCAGAAGAACCATGAAATGGCCCTCCGCTTCATTGTGATTTCATTCAGATGGCTGCTTTTTGTTTTTCATTGCCCTCTTGTAGGCAGCATTCTCACTAATTACACAACAAGCTCAGCCTGAGGTCTCTATTTGACTGTTGTGCCATCTGGATTACACTTCAATAAAGAGGCTGCTGGAATTTTATTGTGGGAGTTCAAGATAGCTTTGTTGCAACACAGTTAGCCAGATGAAGACATATTTCATGCAATGTTTTGAAAATCAAGTTAAAAAGACTGATAACCTTTCAAACAGGATGAAAATGTGGTGATTGTAAAATGTTTTGGGCATTTTTTTGGCATTTCAGAAGTGATTTCCTTGTAGGGAGTCTCTCTGTCCTATACAGAGGTTTGGCAGCTGCCACTTGCTCCAACTCCACCTGCAAGTTCACACCTGCAGCAGATTACAGCAATAACCTCCTGCACTTAAGCCCTGCTGTGAGGCGTCTCCAGTGCCAGAGTATTCCAGCTTCTCTTGTAGTAATACGACTGACTCTCTGGGGATTTTCACCCATCATTTGCAAGTCGTTGAGCTGTCAAGCTTTTGCCTGCACTGACCTTCACCATCCACCTCTTTCCGAGTGCATCGCCTAATCTCTGCCACGCTCTCACCCTGGAATAACTCATCAGCCTCCACCTCGAGTCTCACACCTCCTACCAGCACCTCACCTCAGGCCATGTCCACACAAAGCCAGGTATCTTGGAAAACAGATATATTTTATACTTTAGGCCTGTCATCCACACAAAAAC